>VDFB02271427.1:0-12634 GCA_007258455.2 Sequoia sempervirens | reverse complement strand
AAGTATCTTTCTGGGGTTCAATTTCCTTCCTTAAGGAAAAAAAGTGGTTATGCGCCCTGACGGAAAAATGTATGCCCTTATTGCCTATGTCGACAATTCTCCTAAACTAGTCCAAATTGGACTTATTCTAGTTCTTCATTCTTTCTATTTTATATCTTCATTCACCTCCTCCTTTGAAAGCAAGGCAAGTGTGGGTGACTCTATTGGAGCTTCTATTGAAGTCCACTGCTAGATGTAAGAATTATGTTCTGCTATTTGTGCCTTCATCTCTTCCTTTGTGTACTAGTCTTTGTTCATTTGCTACAAAATGGAGGAGACAAACCCTTGAAATTCATCAATCTTGTGCTCACGAGATGTCGGGATCAGGTTAATTGTGGATATCTAGTAGTCCTGACCCTGAATAGTTCTTGCATCTTTATTCATAGCAGGAGTGGCCACTTGTAGTATTCTTGACCCCACAGCATCAATGGTTATGTGAGACCTAATCTTGGGCTTCTTTCCCTTGCATATTTTCACTTGTGCCCTAGCCTAGATTGCCTCTAATTGGGCCTTAAGATCATCAACTATGGGAGCCTTCTTTAATTGTTGCTCTAGCCACACGAGGACCTCTATTTTTTGCTTTTGGGATTCATGATCCCCCTCCTTTTCTTGTTCCTTTCGAGGCTCATCCCCTTCGTGCATAGGAGCCTCTTCATCATCTTTTTCTTTGTCGTCCAGCTCATTTTCTTGCATAGTCTTTTCTTTTCCAAGTTCAGTAGATACTATATTTTCTTCAACAATATTCTCTTCTTGTGGCATTGTCCCCTTAGTAGCTTCAAGCTCAGTCCCAACATTTTCTGCAGGCTCAACATCCTTTTCTTTCACAGTTTCCTCTTCTTTGTCTTTTATTTCTTCTTCTTCTGGAAGCACCTCTTCATCTTTCAGGCCCTCTTCTTAGCCAATTCATGGAGGCTAATCAATATTCTCCACATATATGTCTATAGCCATCTTCCCTTTCTCATAGTGATGCTCCTCAAGGTTTTCCTCTTCATCTTTGTGTTCTTGGGGCAACTCTTCATCTGGCTCCTGATCAGATGTTTCAACTTCATAATGCTCATCAAGTCTATCAGCACCTTCATCCTTAGATGTTCGTTGTGCTTCCTCATTTGAGGCCGCCTTGTCTATATTTATATTTCAGTCACCCTCAAGATTCTCAAAGTAATCATCCCTATCAGAGTCTTCTTATTCTTCAGCAATATCTTTTGTGACATCCTTGGTTGGCATTGCACTGATCCTCTCCATTTCTTCTAAAATTTGCATTGTTGCCTCCATCTTTGGTGGCTCAGTGGGAGGTGGCGGGAGAGGAAAAGTGGCAGCAAGCTGAGACGCTTGGACCTTAGGTTCAAGGATTACCCCAGAGAGCTAAATTGGCACATTCTGCATATGAGCTGCAAAGGCATGCGGTAGAGTGGGAGGTGCCATGGTAGTCATTGGAAATGAAGGCGACATAGTGGAAAGGGTAGGAAATCGAGGCAGGAGCAAGGAGGACGACAGTAGGGAGTGGTGGAAGAGGAAGAGTCTAAAACCATCACTGGAGTAGTCGGCAAGGCAAAGGTGAGGTGGACAGATATGTCCACAACAGGCGGAGATAAAGCGAGAAAATTTTGAGGTATGGAAGGGGATGGTGTGGTGAAAGCAACAAATGGAGGAACAGAGGTGGTAGGTGGCAATGAGTGAGGTTCTTTAGACTCTTCTTCCTCTTCGTGTTGGGGTCCTTCCTCCTAGATGGTTAGCATTTTGAGAACAAATGTTCTTGTTCTTTTCGCCTCCTTTGACAGTTACCCCTATGTTGACTTCTTGGTGTATACCTTATGCTTGGGATTCCATTTAGTAGTGTCCTTCCTTTTCTTATACCTTGTGATAGGCGGAGACTTGGGAGCCTCACCTGATAATCCTACGGTGGTGCCACTGTTGGTTTCACTTTCAAGCTCATCTTTGAGCTCCCCATATGTCAACACTGCACCTTGCTCTTGCAATTGATTTATTTGTCCATCAACCCACTATTTGTTTCTCTATTCAATGGGGTGGGTGATAGCATCCAAGTTAGTGAACTCTTATTCAGCCCGGTCAATTATAGGCAATGGAACATTAGCCAGGGCAATGTATCTTTCATTCAATATATTGTCATCTTCAACAATTTGATTTGGCATGGGGAACAAATCAATAGACTTTACAAACTGGGTGGTCATCCTCATATAATGTCATGTCTGAACCTCCTTTCCATCCTCACAATTAGCCCAAAATTCCTTGATGTGGGGTCGGTGGGCATATTGTCTTTCGATTTTCTTTTTTAGTTTGTCATGGGGATCCAAATTTCCACTATATGTATGCAAGTCCAAGTTGTATTCTGCCAACTCCTCAGAATCGTCAACACATGTAGCAGCAGGGAAAGAGTACATTCCCTATCCAAAGGTGAGGGGATATGGGACCCCAGCATGGTGCTTATTGCTCAATAGGGTATGGGCAGTCTAAAGCTGTTGAGTAAGATCCAATAATATTATTCAGTCATTTAGGTAGTGGGGAAGCCGGTAGGTCCTTCTTGAGAATCCCTCTGCTCTAATGTATGTGAATTTTGGGAATTGGATGAACAGATATCCAAACCCCTTTATTACTACTTTAGCACAATGTGTCACTCTTCTATGGTAATCTCCCCCCAAGGTTCTCATAATGTACCCAATGAAGGCATCATTGACTCTTCTATAGTCCTTCAAATTCTTGTACTGTAATTGGGGGTAGCAGTCGTATTCTTTGAGTTGTTCCTTCTTTGTTCCCAATGTTCCAACATAAAATAATCTTTTGTATGGGAATTTAACCGCTGGGAGGTAGACCAAATATGAATTCATGTAGAATTTGGAGGTCTTCATCACCACCATGAATTGATCATGCAAATTGTTGCTTATCATCTTTTCCCAGTGGAATTGAGCAATGCCTCAGAGGATTTCCTCCACGAAGTAAAACATACATTCTTCAAAGAGTGTGGAAGTGGGAAGGCCCGTCACTCTGCTCAGAAGGGTCACCAAGTCGTTAGATTCTTCTACGAAGTCGCTTCTATACAACTTTTGGGCTACCTTACTGGCTCTAGGGTAATGGCCCCCTGCAGGCAGAAGTCTGTAGAGGTGGACCCGCAAAGGTCACCTATCCTAAGGTTTTCGTTGGCGAACTTAAGGTTTTAACTTTGAGGAAATGTAGCCAGCAAGATCCATATGGCGGAAAGGTGATTGATTACCTTGACTTAGAACTTTACCACTTTAATGTTGAGCCTTACAAAGACTAAGAGTGCGGGAAATGCACCATGGGAGGATGCTTTAGTTATTCCATTGGAAATGGAATTGAATGGATAGCCCTCTGCATGGGGCGGCCCACCTGATCATCCCCTCTGAGAGCCTCTGACCTATACTTTCCATTAATTCGATCATTTTATTACCAGGAGTGGTGTTGCTAAACACAAAGTTCACAAGTCAAAAGGTCAATGGAGTTTAGTCGCTAAAGAACAGTTCTGGGGTAACGACCCCCCGCAGGCATAAGTCTGCAGGGGTGAACTTGCAGAGGTCACCCGACCCTAAATTTTTGCTGGTGAATTTTAGATTTATCCTTGGGGCAATATGGCACGGAGGATGCACCAGGCAGGGAGACACCAAGACTTCTTCATTTAAGGAATGGCAATGGGGTAAGAGCGGTCCACAGGCAGAGTTCCGCATGAGGACCTCTGCAAGATACTATTAACTTAGTCATTTTCATTCTAATGTTTTCGAGTGATGACAAGAGCAAGGACGCCAGGGTTAGCAGGGCAGGTCGCGCTGGTGTTTCTACCATTAAGGAGCGGCTATGACAGGACGAATTGCCACATGGGGACCCACGAGGGTTCTACTTCGCAATGATTTTTATTTTTTTTACCAGTGCATGAATGTGGAGCTAAGAGGTTAGTCGGCCTTGTCGTTCACACAACATCCCCGAGGGTGATTGTCTACGCGATCCTTGCATGACGTGCTATGGTTGTTGCATTATTTAAATAGCTATGGTTTGTTTTGTACTGCTCTAGTGTTTAGTAATTTCTTCATTCTAGAACCCTAATCAATTTTCTATAAATCAACAATCAAAGTGGAATGCATGCGCTTACCTTATAAACTGGAGGAGAGTGATCACAGATCAATCGTTTCTTTCATGCGCGCAAGTGCTTCCTGCTCTTTCTCAAATTTGAAAATGGTGAGTGAAAATGATAGGAAATATGTGGGTTTATATAGGCCATCCACCATTGATGCACACATTAAGTATATGTGCGGCAGGAAATGGGGTAGGTGGGGTTGTGAAATCCCACATCGGTGATGACGTTAGGTAGAGAATTGTGAAAGAAGAGGAGTGGGGAAAATTATGAGTGGATGTTAAACAAGAAGGTGGTGGAAATGGAGGAAGGAATGGAATGGAATGATGGACTGAAGGAATGGACATGGATGGAGGAGAATGGAGGAATGGAATGGAAGGAAGGATGGATGGAATGGAAGAATGGAATGGAATGGAAGAAATGGGAATGGAATAATGGAAGGACAGAAACTAACACACAAAGTGGTGAACCTAGCATCAAATTCCCATGGTACAATGACAAGGTCTACTATAAATACCATGGAGTAAAAGGTCATGATACATCAAAATGTGTTACACTCAAAAATATAATCCAAGACCTTATTGATCAAGGAAAAATAGCTATTGAAGATGACATTCAAGGTCCATCTACCAATGACAACATTGACAATATCTCAACTTTGAAAGTTGAAAACAATGATTGAGAGCTATCTACCAATGATCACATTGAAAATGACTCTACATCATCCAATGAGCAAGAGGACATACATCAAGATTCTTTCCCAAAGCATGATCAAAATCAATCACCCAAGTCTAGCAATGATCCAGTCGAAGATATATTGACATCATCCAACTTCATGGTAGCATGTATTGATGATCAAGAGACTCTTAATCCAACACTTATACCCAATGCAAAATATCTAAGCCAAGAGCTATCACCCATATGTCCACATTTTTAGGAAATCCAAGGATCCTTTATAAGCATTCCCTTCTTTGAAATTGTCCATGTCAAGAGCATGAACCAAAGCATATTGAAGATAATACCACACAAAGTCAAGATCAAGAATCCCTATCATCAAAATACTACAATGACTTGGTAGATATCTTCCAAGGCATAGATATCTTCCAAGGCATACAATCTTTTCCAAAAGAAGAACAAATCCATACACCAAACACACATACATCTACCCATGAGATGCTTACTCCTAATGGACATGTAAATGATCTTCATCCAGAACAAGAGTCTGATACTCTTGATATCATTACCAAGGAACAAGATTCTCCTACTTTTAACATCTATACACATGATCAAGATATAGAAAAATACAGAGACATGTCATAAATTGATCATGAAGAAGACTTATACATAAGTTATGAATCAGAAACATCCTATGTAGGCATATAAAAAATGAATCATGAGGAAGAATTTTACATGGACAGTGAATCATCAACACCTCTTGAAGAAGCATCAAAATCTGATATTTCATAGGATCAAGCTAAAGATATCAATTAGGAAGTTATCCCACATATGGAGGATCCTATCACTTATAAACTTGGATTAGTTACGTTTTTCAAAGCAAGTTATCCTACCAATGAAGAAGTTATCACCTTTGAAGATCCGCAACATAGTAGAGAAGGATTAGCACCTTGTTTCCAAGGTAAATCATATCCTATTGTAAATAAGATTTTTCAACAGATGCATTATCAAGGTAGAGGATTAGGCCTACATGAACAGGGTATCCTAGAACCAATACAGATTATTGGCGATCCTAAGCATCAAGGTCCTGGTTATTCAACAATAAAGGAATCTAAACATATTAGTGTTACCTCTATAATATTGGGGAAAACTTTATCTAATGCAAACACCAACATAGGGAGCACGAAGGGTCCTCATGATGAAACCGCTACCAATGCTACAACTAGCCATATCATGATTCTCCATCCACACATATTTGAACCCTCTAATTAGGACCAACAATAAGAGAAAAATTTATATCAAAGAAAGGAACAAGTCATTGAATAAAAAGAATCGGTAAAACCAAATGGAAAAAGAAAATATAAATGGATATAAAAGAAAAAGCAAGAAAATCATCCCTATCAAACTCCATTAATCAGAGAAACTATGGGGAAAAATCAAAAAGGGAAGTTCATCCATCAAAAATGTCCAACGATGCAAAAGAAAGCTTCAAGAGTGACCTACAAGGTATATCAAGACATTGGTCCCAATCAAATCTCTGTATCCACCCATCATTGCTCATCCTCCCAAGTTTGGAAAATCAAAAATTCCAAACTATCAACCAATCCATCTAAATATCATATCCCTCAACGCATTTTGTCATCCATGATATCCAAATCTCACATTGACCATGTATTGGAAGTGAATCTTTATCATAAGGATTCTAAGGGAACTCTATCGCGGTGTGCGCATCTAGGTAATGTTAACTCCGGTATCAACAAAGAAGATAAGAATTATCAAGGGTTACACTCAAGCACTTGTATCTTAGTAAAACAAATCCTCCAAGAAGGATATCATTGGCACATCATGACAGCAACAACACCCATATTAGCACCAACAGTATCTACATCAGCACCACCAGGTGGTTCAACATGAGCAAAAAATTGTCACCATGATGAAAACTTGGTAAACAAGCGTCTTGTGTGACATCAGAAAAATTAAGAAAAAAATTAAGAAAATAGTCAAGAGAAAAATCATCCTCCAGTGAAAACCACTATGGTGAAGCTTTGGACAAGTACCATGATGAAAACCTGGCAAACAGGCATCATGTGTAGAATCGAGCATCTACATGCACCATTTTAAGTGGAAGCATCTCAGCCTATCCATAATAAACCCAATCCATTTTTATCCAAATCCAACTTATCTTGATCTTGACAAATGTTTGGTGTACACTTTATACTTGCTTATGGAAAACATTTGGTTGTGGGTCATTATCATTGATCCTATCATATCCAGCATTATCTGAACCAAGAGGCATTGTCCCAAAGGGGCATACTCTATCCAAATATACTATCCTATCACAAAATAATCCATCATTGCTAGACACTGGGGGAAAGTACTTATATCTTGCTTTAGAATAAATCCTGATCTATGTCTTCTAATGCACAATGTGATCTACGCATCGTCCCAAAAAAAAGGTGTACCACTAATGCACTACCAGGGTAACCTTCAAACTATCAAAAATCAAAACATCCAAAACAATCAAAAAAAAAAATCAGAAACACTCAAAAATCCCAAAAACATTAAAAGAGGCTGAGTCACAATAATCGAATCCACAGGGTCTGTGTGTACAACGAGTTGTATCAACCCCTCAAGGCCTTGTATCGGCCTTAGGTTAGTCCCTTTAGGTATCTATCATGATTTTGTTCAAAAAAATAAAAAACATTAAAAAAAAACAAAAAAACAAGTTCTTCTCAAAACAAGCAAACTACAA
Source organism: Sequoia sempervirens (assembly GCA_007258455.2). Classification (NCBI taxonomy): domain Eukaryota; kingdom Viridiplantae; phylum Streptophyta; class Pinopsida; order Cupressales; family Cupressaceae; genus Sequoia; species Sequoia sempervirens. The sequence goes on along the minus strand of VDFB02271427.1, from coordinate 5,069 downwards.
GCTTTTGCATGGATAATGCAGTAGATATGTCATAATCCTACATCTAAGACATCCTGCTCATTTTCTTGGAAACCAATAATCAGGTCAAATAGCTAACATGGCCATTAATCTCTCGAATAAATCGGTTTGAGATCCGCCTGCAAACATTCAACCCACGATGATAAAAATTTGCTACGAGAACACGAAACAGATATAAGATTGCAAACAAGCTAGCTCAAACTTTCAAAAACAACAAAAGCAGTTACTTTTTTGACAAAAGTGTTAAATAAACTCAAAAATGATATAGATGACAAAATTGAGAAAGTTTCTCAAGAGCGAACATTTGTCACAATGGTAGACATTTAACTTGAAAAAAGTCAAAAGCAAAGATTTTAAACAAAGGCGAAAAAGAATATTAAAAGCAAACATCTTAGACAAAAGAAACATAAGCAAACATTTTAATCGAAAGTGTACAAAAAAATCAAAAGCAACACAATCAAAAACTTCAAAAGTGACAAGAAAGATTCAAAAGCATGAAAATCACAAACCTACCACTTTTGCCTAAAAAAAATTTTTAAGCATTTATTACTCAAAAATGACAAAACAAAAATATTCAAATATCTTGAGAACATGAAAAACAACATCAAATAACATCAAAAAGCACAAAAACATTTTAAAAAGCTCAAAAATTCTATCTTCGTCATCGCCTATCTGCAATAAAACATCATCCATAATAAACAAATCGTCATCCTCACCCTTTGACAAAAGAGACAAACAAAGCAACATCAAAAGCTAGAACTTTCAAGCAAACAATTACAAAGATTTGATTACAAACAGACTATTTAAAGCCAAAGTATTAACTACCTATCTATTGACAATTCACCAACAACATCCCGAGATATGTCTTAACAGATCCATTTCTAGAATAGACATCATCAACACTAGATAATAGCCCCAAAACAGACATGGCAAGTGATACAACAGCATTGTTTTATCTTTTTATGATCTTATCTTTTCAATTTACATTATTGACTCATTCCCAAGATCTCTCGAGGATGTCCATAAGGATTTAGAGAGGAAGGAATGGGGGAAATTGAGTGTCATTTTTGTTTACTTTGTTTGTTGGATATTTTTGTGATACTACCATGGTGAATACTTGTTTTGTTTTGTGTGTGGAAGTCATTTTGGGGCAATTTGTGCAGCAGTTGCATGTCAGGTACGCCATACCTCTCTGTGTAAGTAGTCCAAAATGTTTTAAAGCTTCTCACCCATATATCCTAACAAGGTTTTCGTATGTCTAGTATGAACAAGAATATTCTTAGTATATCGAGTCAAAGTCCATGCAATGGATACAAAGCCACCTTGGTTATTAATACCCTGGTGCATTGTAGCTGCTTGCTACATCAATAAGGATTGTTAAAGATACGAAGCCTCCAAGCAAAGCAAAAGAAAACTCATCAATGACTAACAACATCAACTATTCTTCACTTCTTATTAACATTTTCTTCTTGTCATGGTTTCTTCTGTCAATTCTTGCACTTAAATGCATCACATCAACTTATCAAAAAAATTGGTTCATTATCCAGAATTTTTACCAAATTTCTTGATGGGGAACCATGCATGCTATCCCATTTGGGGCATAGTGGGGCAACTCTGGGGCATACTAGGGCAACTTTTTAGTAGGATTTTTTTATTTTTCTTTGACACAACACTCAAAATCGTATTATATCAAAGACGAGCAAAATGTAGACACCTAAAATTGTCCTGACTGGCAAATAACACTATTTAACTAACTCACACTCTTCCAATTAAATAATACATTATTATTTAATTATTATCATTTCTTATATTCGTCTATTAATTAAGTGATTTAACATTATTTAATTAATTTACTTTTTCATCATTTTTTACTAACTAAATAAATTTCATTTATTTAAAAAAGTCTTAATCTAACTTTATTCCTCCTGATTAATTAAATAACATCAACTATTTTATTATGTCGCTAATTTACCTTATTCCCCTAAAGCAATTAAATTATTAAAACATAATAGTTTAACTATGTCACTTTCCCCTAAAATTGAATAATTGAATAAATTATTCAAAATATCATCAAAAAAGGTCAAATCAAACAAATACAACTTTGCAAAAGTCAAACCTGATTTGCACATTAACTCAAAAAGATTGATTAATTAAATCAAATAATTAATTATCCTCACCCACTTTCATGATTGAGCAAATTACAATCCCTTGATTGCTCACTCTATTCTCTGACGGATCCATCTATTTCCTAACAAATCAATCTATTCTTCAATTCCACTGATTATTCAATCTATTTCCTCAATCCCACTAAACACTCAAAATGATTTCTTCAATCGCACTGATTACGTAATTAAAATCCACTGATTCTTCCCATCTAAATCCTCTCAACGGTTTTCAACCGCTAATCAAGATATTCTACTACATGATCTCGATCGTTCATTTCGAAACACAAAATCTATATAACCTCATTTCTTCTAAAAAATGATCAGGGGATCAACATCATTTGCATAATGAAGTAATGCGGAAATCATAATCGACCTTTTGACATCTTTTAACACACATCTTCGATCAACGACATTGCACGTTTTTTGAGCTTTTGCTACACACAATGGAGGCTTCGCATTGAGAGGAACAATCCAACATCTTCCTGAACACACTCCGACACGGGATGGTAAAGCTACATTGTATTGAGTTCATTGTTATTGTTTTCTTTCAATTATGTTCTTGAATTCATTGATTTTGTAGTTTCATTTCGTGAGTAATGGGCATGAATCATCTTTTTCTTTGTTTAGATTAGTTTCCATTCATTCATTTAGATTATCTTACATCACTGATTCCCCCCTTACACAATATATATATTATTTACATATTGGTCGATTAATGAATATATGTTAAAGGCTGATTTAAGGAAGATATAGTGCTTTGTATTATTGTGCAATATTGTAAACCCGCGCATGAGAGTTTTGAAAGCTTTGGGAAACATTGCTAATATAACCATGTGTTGTTTAAATGTTAAGGGAATATATCACCTTTCTTAAGCCGCATATATTGCGTATAATGCATTGACTGAGCAAAGCATATAGCTAATATGCAAAGCATAATGAGTTAATAGGTTGCGCACTATGTAAAGGTGGCGAGTTGATCTCATCGTGTTGTCTATGAAGATAAAGCAATGCTTTAAAGGCAAGTTGATTCATTTGTTAAGTGTCAAATGCATTATCAAAGACCAAGTCAACTTAGTAAAATGCAACCAATTGAAATATTCTACTATGTAAACAACAAGCTAAATTATAGGGAATATGGTGAATTGTTGGCACCATATTATGAACTCAGTGATTCAATAGAAGTTTATTAAACTTGCAAGTTGATTTCCAATATAGAACATGTGCAAATATGAATCGGTCAACATGTTGTTGGCATGAGAAGAGTCGAACTATTGTTATGTTTTGATGAGTATTGAGATAGGATTTTTCCACCTTTTGGTTATCATGTTTAGTCAATTGAGATGAGCTGAGAAGTGTCAATTTACCTACCTTGTTTCTAGCCTGTAGATGTTGGGTTTTGGGTATAAATAGAGGCACTCTTACCTCATTTGGATACACATTATCATGCATTCTCCATTCTACTGCTTTTTATTTGTGAAGTTCTTACTTTGTTGAGAGGTATTTGTGAGGAAATAATAGTGAGAGGAATTTGAGAAGGAATAGTTACAAAGCTGATTTTAAGAGTGAGCTCGGCTTAAGAACCAGTGAGTCAATTGGATTAAAGCGATTAACAAGCATGTGATGCTAATCTCTTTATGTATATCTATTTTTTGGGAAAGATTGAATGTCTTATATGTTTTATTTGGAAATGCATTAGATTGCTTGAAATAGAATAATGATCTATTTGCTTATTTAGAAAGGAAAGAATCATGAATGTTATGATTTCCTTATGAGTGTTGTACATACTCCATATTAAGGAGTGAATGTATCAATATAATTATATACTAGGGCTGATTAAGCATGAATAGCTTAAGTTATTTGATACAAAGCTACTTGCATGATCTTGTTTGATACTTGCTTGAGAAACCTATCTATTGGATTATTATTTAAATATGCCCTATATGGGAATTCAAATGGTGATGTTTCTATACATAGATAGTCCACACTACATGTATAAAGTGAAACGTATCAATGTCATGAAGTGACTTGACACTGTTAGCTTATAATTCTAGGAAACCTTAGGAATGACAAGGTTTAGAAATACATCAACAGTGATAGTATGAAAGATATGATAGGATGAGACATCATATTGCTAATCTATACTTGAATGACCACTTGATCATTACTTTACTTTCGAATGAAACCCTAGGTTAAGATTAACCTATTTGGGTCGAGAAGTATATTTGATTAATGAATGAAACCCTAGGTTAAGAATTACCTACTGGGTTGGAATAATTATTTGATTACCATTGAAACCAATAGGTTGAGAATAACCTACTTGGTTGGGTTGTTTATTTGATCTTTGTTTGGAACACATAGGTTTAGATTAACCTATACGATCGGACTGATTGATGATTGTTGACTTTATCCTAGGATTAGGATACACGTCCAAGGTTGAGACTAACCTATGTGATTAAGTTGATCACTTGAGTTTGTGAATTACTATTTGATTGGAGCCTTAGGTGGGATTCCCTATTAAGTTGGAGTTGTTACTTGATTGGTTGTTTTATACTCTTGATATGAAGTCATATTTTTGACAAGATTCTACTCTTTGAATAATCCTTTTACTAAGGAGATTACACTCTCGAATGGAATCATTTATTGATATGATTATTCTTTGATTGAGATCATTCATTGATGAGACTATACTCTTGGTGAGAATCACTTATTGACGTGATATATTCTTGAATGGAGTCATTTATTGATGATTGTTTATTCTATGAAAAGATTATGCTTATGTAGCTATACTTTAGAATATAAAGTTATTTATTACAAAGCTCTTGTAAAGCTAGTCATGAAGGGACCATAGGTTATTCCTGGGATTAGATTGTCCATTGAAGGGAATAA
>VDFB02271426.1:0-26980 GCA_007258455.2 Sequoia sempervirens | reverse complement strand
TGGGTTGCCTGTAATATTGGGTTTACTCTTTCTATGAGCATCTCTTCTACTTGAGTGAGATTTTAAAACATAGTAGGTTGTTATCATGGGTCCATATTATTAAGTGATGAAAATTGATGTATGTCTTTATCATTGAAACATAATTTATAAATATAATTATTATTGATGAATGAACAAGCATGCTAGGGTAGTGTTTCTTGCATACAATGCATGTTTGTAAGTTTTATAGTGCATCTATTTTATAACGACATTTTTTGATGTGGTCATGAACTTAGTATTATTGTTCGATGATGTTGCATTTTTTTATTCATTTTGTATTATGTTGCTTCTATGTGTTGCATAGCACTATTGGTTGTGATATTGGTGTGTTTGTAGGTCTAGTATTCTTGGTATTTTTTCTCTATGTTTTCATATGATGACGAGTACTTATTTCCTCTTTATGATGAGAATAATAATCTCGACTTCTTTTATGACTTTGTATTCTTTGAAGTTCTATTTGATGGGGTTTGGTTGGACTTTTTTCGTTGCTAGAGTCCATCATCTATAATTCAAAATTGTAGGCATGATTACCAATATTCATAAGCAAAAGACATGCACCAATACAAAACATTTATTTTTCTTCATACATTTACATATAAAATGAGAAAAATGGAATGCAATTACAATTGTATATAATAAAGAAACATAGCTAAGATGAATAAAATGTAAATGAAACATGCAAATTGAAAGAGCTAAATTTTGATGTTATATGACATAGATAGATATAATTTGTGTTAGGTAAATTACACTTACTAATGCAAATATATATATGTAGAAGAATATATACATTGTTTCATGGAAAATAGTGAATGTAGGCCTAGTTGTTCCTATCATTGCACAACTCATTGATATTACAAAGCAAGAAATTGCTCTCTATAGTGAAATCTATATTTTCAACCTTAAAGATTATTTCTTTTAGTCATTCTTCACTATTGTATGTCTCATTTTTGCATGACAAGGTGGAGAGGAATTGCCTAAGGAGTACACTTCTTATTACATCCTTAGTGCTTCTTTCTACCTTATGATCAAATTGTAGGGTATATAGTTCTTATGCAGACATACCCATGAGTTCTATTACTACCTCATCAAATGTGACTACCCATATTATATTTGTATGATCCTCTAGGTTCACCCAAAGTATGTACCTATAATTGCAATCATAAATGTGGCTGGACACTTTGAACAATACCATTTTTCATCTTCATTTTGGATAATTCTTTTCTTACATTGTTTTCCATCTGACTAAAGAGGACAAACTAGATAACAAAAGGAGTTGGATTTGATGAATTGTATTGTTTCTTTTGCAATCAATTGGAGGGGTTGTATTATGTGTGCAAATTGTTATCAAATGTTGCTAATTGTCATTCTTATAGTAACAATAGGAATATCAACAAATTTTATGGAGGATGATAGAAGATCAATCTCATTCTATGCAAACCAAGATTTTTTTTGTTTTATTTCTTCTATATCAGGGTCTATAGATAGGTGTGTAGTGACTAATGTGCTTATCACCTTTCCATTATACTCACAAACATGTTTGTTTCTAATAGCAAGAATAATCGATTGTTGTAAGTGGTACATTTGTTGAAGTTGTGCACCCTCTTTCTAAGTTGTCGGTTCTCATAAAATAACATCTATGGTCAATGTTGACATATCTAATAGCTTGATGCTTTGCCTTAAAACCTTTGTCCCATTCCTCCTTATTGTAGATCTTGGATCTATGTAGAAAAAAATTCCAATAACATCAACAAGTGAATTATAGCTCTTAATCATAATTTCATTGATAGGTGTGAAAGAGAATTGATGTTTTGGAATGGAGAGGTCATCTTCACATAGAGACACCTTTGATTCAACCAGTAAAGATATTTCTATTCCACTATTTAGCTTGTTGTAAAGCTTATTAGCAACCTTAATGGTCCCACCAAATAATGTATATATAGCTCTAATATTAATACTTGCATAATGAATATCTACAACTTTATTGAAGCAAGTGACACGTGTTTCAGTACGTTCACTATCTATAATATCAAAGCTGAAAACTTGTACACTTCCCTTTTATGTGTTGTACTGGTGGATTTCCTTCTTCATAGTTACATGACCTTTGATAGTCCATATTGTTTGAAATGGGTTCAAAATTTTGATACGAGTGATGCTAATAGATACTTCCTATATTGAAATGAATTTATGCCAAACAATATTCTTTTAGAATTTGGTTTTGTGGATGTGGTAATTTCATTTAAAGATATAGGTGAATCACATGAAGTTATAGCATCTTTTTGTAGATGTTCCTCTTGTTCTACAAATAAGAAGACAAGCTCACCAATGATGTCATGATCAGTACATGTAAGCTTATATTATGAAATTATAATCCACCTATGTAATTGTAATAAGAAAAATTATTAGTAATGTATTGTAAAAGTTGGAAAGTTAATAATAACTTATAAAAAAGTGTTGAAGCTACGTACTCACCTTAAACTAAAAATGATGGGACAATTATATTCCATGAGTTGTATTATAGACCCCTAAGGAATTATCTTAGAAGTTATATATAGTGATTGTACTTTTTTGGCAATGATGCTCTTTGTTTATGCTCTCCATCATAAAGATCTATTCTATATTGATTGTTTCTCTCAAACCCACAGTCAAAGTTTGAGGTAGCTAATACTTGGAGATGAGGATCCAAGCTTAGATTTCCATCATTCATAAGCTTGATTACATTTGTAGTCAATAATGAAGACATAGCTTGGGGTACTTCAATATTCGTATAAAACTACAATGGATGAAAAGTATAGTGTGGTTAACAATATGAATTATATTTCATTACTCTGAACAAGAGAGAATGAATGGTAAAAATGATCTTGGAACTATATTATTATATTATTCAAAATTTTGTATGCTTTAGAAGAGTACCTAAAACTTTTTTTTTAGATTTGTTGCTCAAAACTATTGTTGAAAGAGAGTTGATCCTATGAGATACAAGATAGAAGAAAAGATAGTGAATAATTTAGATGCAATTCCTGAATAGAAAAAGTAGAATATTTGTTCAAAATGTCAGTAATACATTAAATAGAATTCAAAAGTGAAATTTAATGATGTGAAATATTTTTTTTTTAAATGAGGGAAGAACGAAGGATATTAGATTGAAAAGTTTTATATGTAATTTGGATGTGACAATTATATTTAAAGATACATCTCTTATTTTATATAAAATTATAAATTGGATTCCAATCATTGAACATAAGGCGACTAAATCAACTTGTGAAATAGTGTAAGAAAGTATTTGTACAATTACAATAAAAGGAATACATGATAAGAAATACAAATAACATATATATTAACATATGAAAGGTACATTTGATACAAGAAACATTCCATGATGATGACTAAATCGGATTGTGAAATAGTATAAGAAAGTATCTGTATAATTATAATGAAAGGAATACATGATAAGAAATACAAATTATATATATATATATATATATATATATATATATATATATATATATATATATATATAAACATATGAATGGTATGTTTGATACAAGAAGCATTCCACAACGGTAACTAAATCAACTTGTGAAATAGTTTAAGAAAGTATTTGTACAATTATAATAAAAGGAATACAACTAATCATTTTTATCTTTAGCTCTCTTATCTTGATGATGAATCACATAGGGTGATTTGAAACATTGATGAAAAACAAAAACACAATCAAATCCAAAAATTATTGACAACGAGAAGATAGATTGTGGAAACTTGATATCTTTAAAGGAATACATGATAAGCAATACAAATATAATATTTATATTAACATATGAAAGGTATGTTTGATACAAGAGACATTCCATGACTCTATAATGTTCATCATAGCTCTAATATTGTCAATAATTGTAAAAAATAGTTAACTTCTCGGAAGGTACATAGATTTGTGGTATCGTACTTATTTATTACAAAATTCATAACTATAACTATTTGTATGCATTAAAGGCCATGATAGCAATCTCAAACTATATAAATCATTCAGAATGTTATGGAATATATATTTTATAGAAGAAGCATTCCCCACTCCATAATATTCATCATAGCTCAACTCTCGTAAGAGATTACAAAAAGTAGCTAACTTCTTACATGTTATGTGGAATTGATTTATAGTTTCCTACATAACTTCAATCTCAAAATCTTGCACAAGGCATCCATCTAGGCTCATTTCCTTTGCTTGTTCAATGACCTCATGATAACTTGTTAAAACAATGTTTGCAAAGATTTCAATGTTAGTTTCATGAATTTGATTCCAATTCACAGATGTAGACGATTCATTTGGTGGTGAGGCAGTGTTTACTGTAAGCAGTGGGGTTGTTATGGTTACTTCAAAATCAATGCTTGAAATGTTAATAATCTCTTGAGGTAGTTGAAGGTTTTCCATAACTTGACAAAAAGGTATAAGTCAAAACATTAAATAATGATATAGTGCAAACACTTAAATAAAGTACACATGGTAAAAAGAAAGTAAAATATTTGTTTGAATCCAATTTTTCCCTTTATATCAAGTAAAATAAATTCATATAAAATATCTATTTCAAATCAAACTCTATTGTAGATGTTGGAAAGTAAGTAATTTTAATTTAGTATTATATATATAGTATTTCAAATCAAACTTAAATGAGTAGTATAATTTAAGACTTTCATATGTAATAGTATATAATCAACTGATTTTGAGGAACATTTTTTTTTCTAAAAAACTAATAAGTAAATTTAGTCCAATCCCTTCCTTGTGACATTTGATCTTTAAAATACAAGAGCCAATTTTTTTACACAAAATTGTGAAGAAACAAATAGTGATCTAACACAGTATTAGAGTAATATCATATACGAAAATAGCCATAGATAAAACCACAAAACCAATCTATTATTCATGTACCTTATCCTCCTCCCGAGGGAGAGTACACAATACTCATTGGGGATTGGTACAAGATAGAATCATTCAATAAGACACACAAAGGCCATAACCTGTAAAATTTATTGTATTTTAGATACATTCTTATGCTCAATTAAATGGTAAAAAATTATTGGCATTGGGTATTGTTAGGTTCTAAGGAGAAGGCTTGACAAGGGAATACCTCTAGGCATGCCAAATGGAATTCTTATAAATGGACTTGGTGGGAGGTATCACACTTACTTCAAAGTTAACCTAGGTATTTTTATTTCTTGAATGATGATGTTATTTCATTATCTAGACCATGGTTGGTTGGTAGCACATAGTTTACACGTCACAAACACTACCAGAGGGAGCATTGTTCAACCAATGACTATTATTGGAGTTTTGTTATTTCATACTCTATATAAAGGTGAAAGGTATTGGTTTATGTAGGGAATTCCTGGAGTTGTATAAGATAAAACCATTGTCTTTCCCTCTCACACTTCTACACATCTGGCCATCTTTGAAAAATAGGCATAATCATCAATATTCATGAGATAGTAGGCAACAAACTATTGTAAAGTTTGGAGTGGTTAAAAAAAATTAAGGTCACTCACCCATCTATTTCCCTATTTGTTAATTACAAGGTACAAATAATTTCAAAGTGGAATTAGAGAATAGGCATAGTGCAAAAATCATTACTATTAGCTCCATAATATATTCTTACTATGTTCAATTATTTATCTCAATCATTAAAAGATGAACTATGTATGAACATATCTTTTGATGTAACAAATGATATAACCATGAATGATCATGTCTCATAGTAATAATTTTGCTAGGTTATTTGATGTGTGCATAACAAATAGTAATATTGAATTTGAAATACATAGTGCTTAGATTTTCTAGGGGATTGAATAACTTCTATGATGGGAATTACAAGTATGTAAGATACAATTTCTAGGGTACAATAGAGCTCATTAGTTGAAAAGACAAATATATTTATCTAACAAAAATAAAATTGTAACTTCTATCATGTATTCGATGCTCCTAGGAAAAAGAATGTTCTTTATACAACAAGTTTGAATCTTCTAACCTAATAGAGAAATGAAGCTTTAAGGAAGAGCATACCTAATAAATCCCAAAATAAAGGAGAGCTCTTCCAAGAGCACATGCAACTACTCCTAAATACATGGATGCAACCCCATATGCTTTTAAGGGCATCAACATATCCTTGCATACCCTTCTCTATGCAACTATTATTATTGTCAGTTGTGTTATCACCCCCTACCACTCACCAGAACCACCCTACTTTGTTTGTCTCCCCCTTCACCATTCATACAACACACTATTATCACCACATCACCATTGTGGAAAAATTTATGATAATGGCCACCAAGATGTAAAGCAATTTGATGTAACATTGTGTTATATCAAGAATGAATATTAGAATTTCTCTTTTTTAAGTGCAACAAAAGTTAAACTATTCAATTTAGCTATAATGGTGCAGATCAAAGGCTCTAAACCTTATCAGGCTAAGAGAAATTTGTAGAAATTTAATTAAATAAACCAAAGTATTCACCCGAGCTTGAATGGAACAAACACAAAACAAGTTTGCAATGATTTATTATCTTTTTCATTCAAATATATAAATGAAATCTTAATATATGCAACACTCAAATATATTCCCCTATCAATCGTAATGTTTCTTGGCATTGTACTTGTCGACATCTTCACCAATCTGCCATGCCCCTGTATGTTGTATTTTCAGCACAAAATTTTTGCTAAGGAATGGGTCAATGCCTTTTCTCTACTCCATTCCCAAGACCTTGGCTCTCTCATTAACCATGCCCCTGATAGTTTATTAATTGGTAGAAATTTTTAAGACCCAAAGAGGTCGATGCCCTTGCTTCTTGTCCCACACCTCTACTATTCTCTCAATTGTAGATTTTTTTAGTTTTTACCACGGGTCGAAATCCTCCTTTTTCCACATTGCTGCTACTTTTTCTAGATGTTTGGGGGCCTAAGTTTTTCCCCATTTGTTGTGTTTGATCTCCCCCTCCTTTTCTCTCCCATGAAATTCCAAGATTCACTAATTTTTTTCTTGTTTTGCCAAGAAAATAAGGCATGTGACTACCCATTTCCCATGCCTCAACAAGTTTAATCACCCCAATTTGGAGGGCCCGGATATTGGGTTCAAATTATATTTTTAATCTACCTTTGGAAATAATCTTTAGAATTGAATTTCTTTGCATTAGGAATTTTAATATAAATAGCTCTCAAATTGAAATGCCAGTCAAATAGATAAAGGATGTCACTCAGAACATAATACTTGCAATAGAACACACACACCCAAAAAAAATCAAATCTTGAACAAAACCAAATTTGTTAAAGAAAAACGATGTGGATAACCAAAGTACCTGGATGCTCCGACATCAATCACACTAGATACGAAAAAATGTTTCATAAGTGAAATGCTCATGACCATTTAGGAAATTCAAGAATTGAAATTCCAAACTTCTCCATATCTGAAGCGCTAACCAATGAAGCCTCATCTGTTATATGGTTCTTCCAACGGGCCAAATACTCCCAATATTCTTTCCTCATTTGTTTGGCAATCCGTGAATCAATGAATTGATCAATTCTTGTACGGTCCAATCTTCTTCCATTTTAATCTATTGTATATTCCCTGTGGGAACCTCTCCTTCCTCAAATGTGCCATCACCAAATCACCAATCTAAAATTCTTGCACTCTTTTATGTGCATCAACATATTCTTTGTATTTATTAGCACCTTTCTCCAATTTCTCCTTTACCTCTTTATGCAAATCATGTATGTACTCAATAAAATCCTCTGCTACAACACTTTTCCTACTCAAATCTGTACTATCTCTCAACTCATCAACACCTCTTGGGTTGTACCCATACACAATTTGGAACAAACTCTTTCTCGCACTTCGATTAACTAAATTATTATAAGCGAACTCAACTTGTGCCAATGTCAAATCCCACTGATTTGGTTTATCCCCAACCAAACACCTCAAAAAATTACCCAAACTTTGATTCACAACTTCAGTTTGACCATCTGTTTGAGGATGGTAGGCTGAGCTAAAACGCAATTGTGTTCCCATTTTCTTCCACAAAGTACACCAAAATGACCAAAAAATTTTGTGTCTCGGTCTGAAATAATACTTCTTAGCAATCCATGTAATCAAACTATTTCTTTGAAAAATAAATTATCTATATGGGAAGCATCACTACACTTTTTACATGGTATAAAATGAGCCATTTTTTAGAATCTATCCACTACAATAGAAATTGAATCATTACCTCTTTGTGTTGGTGACAAACCCAAAAAAAAACTATGCTAATGCATTCCCATGGTCTCTTCGGTATTGGAAATAATTGGTACAATCTGGTGTTTTGTCTCACTCATTTTGCATATTGACATACTCTGCACCCTTGCACCATTCTTTTTACATTTGCACTCATTATGGGACAATAATAACTCTCATTTAGCCATGCCAATGTTTTTTCCACTCCAAAATGTCCATCCAAACCTCCACTATGTTTCTCTCTCAAAAAAAATTCCCTCATGGAATCCTGAGGTATGCACATTCTTTTCCCTTGAAACAACTTTTTTTCTTGAATAAAAATACTCCAACCATGGAGTTCTATCCACTCCCATTGGACTTCTACACGCTACTCAAGCTTCTTTAAAATCAACATCTTATTCATACAACTCTCCCATTGAATCAAAACCAACAACACTTACCCTCATCTCATCAACAACAAACACCTTCTACTCAATGCATCAACAACTCTATTTGATTTTCCACTTCTATGTTTTAAAATAAATGAATAGCTTTGAAGAAATTCAATCCATTTCACATGCTTGACTCAACTTGCCTTGGTTGTTAATGAATTGCAATGCATGATGATTGGTGTACAATACAAACTCCTTCGGTAGAAAATAGTGTCTCCACATCTTAAGTGCCTGCGCAATTGCATAAAACTCTTAATTATACAAGGAGTATTTTCTCTTTGCGTCATTTAACTTTTGGTTGAAGTAAGCTATTGGTCTACCCTCTTGACTTAGAACTCCTCCTATCACTTTCCCACTTGCATCACAATAAACTTGGAAGACCTTTCTAAATTTAGGAAGTGTTAACATGGGCTACTTCATCACCTTTGCCTTCAAAATATTAAAACCCCTCTCATTTGCAACTGTCCAAATAAATTCCTTTCTATTGCCTTTCATTGTCTCTGTAATTGGTGCACATATCCCTCTAAAATTTATGATGAACTTCCTATAAAAAATTGCTAATCCATGGAAGCTTCTTGCTTCAAACATACTCTTTGGTGAAGGCCACTGAACAATTATTTCACTTAAATTTTGGATCCATTTTCATACCATTGTTGGAATTATTTTATTGGAAAAAGGCGATAGGCCTGTATATATATTAATATTTAAAAAGAGTTTTTACAAACAGAGAAAATTCATGGCTCTTGAAATCCAAATATTCTATCTTAGCAGATTTTAGAAAACTACTTTCCCATACAATGACTACCTTAGTTTCCTAGTACCATACTAGCTGATTACATGAGTTTATATCGTATTAACCACGCGAGCATACAACAGTACATAAACCATTCCCATAATTACTAAACTGAAAGCACTAGCATACCCAATTATAAGCCATTTCTTTACAAAAATTCACCAATCCAAAACAAAGTTATTCCTCCATTTGGTCACCCTATTTATTAGTGCACAAATCTCCATTCACTTAGCCATTGAATCGATCAGATTCACACTCCAGTTCATTGACATAAGAAATCGTGCCCTTGACTTGTGCATATGCGCCATCCTTCAAACCCTGGATGTATTGATTAAATCTTATTCATCATCATATGTCATGCCATAAGTCATCCACCTTTCCATCCTTGCCATGTGTCAAAATCCCACTAGCTTGCGGGTCAAACAGAATCAAGGTATCCTTTCGGCGGGATGGCGAGCAACTTCCACCTGTCCTCCTCTTGATTGTCGGGGATCGGGGATCCCTTGTTCTCCATGCCAAATCGACAAACATGCCTTTCGGTAAGGCACAATCATCCCTCTCAACTCGCGAACACCGATGCCTTTTCGGGGGTAGGGGTTCATGGTAACTTCATACTTCATATGCTTAGCTCCATTCGGTAAGATGCAAGCCATACCTCTAACTCACAATGCCCAAAAAAGTTCTAAGTGTTGAAGCCTTAACTTCAACTCATGATGCACCAATTCCTCTTTCATGAAACTACACTACTGGAAATTACAAAACCCAAATACACCAATTCCTCTTTCATGAAACTACACTTTTTGAAATTCACCATTAATTTTTCTTCTTCCAACCTTTGTAAAATAACTCTAACATGTTGCAAGTTCTCTTCTTTTGTTTTGCTAAATATCAATTTATAATCTAAATACACAATCACAAACTTACCAAGATATGGCTTCAAAACTTCGTTCATCAATTTCATGAACGTGTTGGGAGCATTTGTCAACCCAAATGGCCTTACCAACCATTTGTACAATCCATCTTTAGTTTTGAAAGTGGTCTTTGTTACACCTCATTGTGTTACTACTTATTTACTTTGACCTAGTTGGGTGAAAAATTTTTAGATGAGTGAATTTATGCTTTATGTGTTTTGGAAATATGAAGAATAAATGTTGATTCAAATTGATGTTATGAAATGTATTGATTATGAAAATACATGATGCAAGTGAATGTATTGTTTTTTAGCTAACTACTATTGCAAAGTGTAAAGTTGGATGCAGGAAAAGTATCAAGCCTCTTGAAGAGAGGGGAAGTATCACTCAGGGAGTAGAACTTGGTTTGGTAACCTTTGATAAAAGACCTAAATTGAGCTTTCACACACACTTCTAGGTTGGTCAAGTCGGGATAATAGTTTGGGAATAGTAAGTTATCTTAATTCTTGCTTGCATTTGTATTTGTGAATGTTCTTTCTTAGGAGTCTAAGTATTGAGTCTCTTTGAGATGTGTGAGATCTTTTCGTGTTTATACTTGATCAATGTAATATATATACATACTATGTATATATGTATATGTCAACAAAAAACTCATACATATGAGTAAATAAATGCATAAGTATACATAAATAGTCATATCTACACATGCTCATGTACAAAATATCCTTATACACGAGAATATTATTCCGACAAGGAGACACATATATACCTATATATATGCATACCATGTATATATATCGATCAATATGACTATGATTATGTGTTTTAATATAAGGTGTGATATATATGTATATATATAGTATATGAGTATATACATACATACATAAATAAATAAATAAATAAATATATATATATATATATATATATATATATATATATATATATATATAAACTTACAAGTATGTATTGACGGAAATGATGCGTCCATACTAGTATGTTAATATATATAAACATATGTATATATATGCATATATACACACACATACATTAATATGTGAATGTGTATTCATATATCACATAATGTATTATATAAAATTGAGAATTAAAATATGAATATATATAAATGTATATACGTATATACATAAATATATAGTCATTTTATATATGACAGTGTTTTCCTTAGCATGAAATTGTTTAACTAGCACATGGCATTTTAAACATAGCTTATGCTATGTATTGCACACAACTTAGTAATAAAGGGAAAGGCGCTAAGATAAAGCAACACATACATTATAAGTGATGCTTAAAACATTTAAAGTGATGTATAATGTAAATGGAACAGTGTCATATATAAGCGCTTAAGTTTCCAAAGCTTTCCAACATGTAAATAGAGTTGCCATGGCTTTGTCAACAACAAAATAACAGTAAATGCTCATGTATAGGAAAGTATCAACCAAGCCAATTAAGCCCATATCGACCCTTGGAATAAGGGACGAATAGCATAATGTGGCGCCAATTGAGAATGGAATGAATCAATTAGAATTATATCTTTTAATATGAATTTCCAAATTATGAAGCATTTGTAATATGTAGAAATGGTCAAGCACACCGTTGCGCCAAGTAAGTCGACATTTAGGAGGAAAA
This sequence comes from Sequoia sempervirens, assembly GCA_007258455.2. NCBI lineage: Eukaryota > Viridiplantae > Streptophyta > Pinopsida > Cupressales > Cupressaceae > Sequoia > Sequoia sempervirens. The sequence continues at coordinate 14,913 of VDFB02271426.1, read as the reverse complement.
TACCTTGCATTATTGATCATCATTCTTCCTATCTATTATGGTATCGACTCATTCAATTTGGCTACATATGTGTTTGTTGTGCAATATTTTGTGGCCACCTTTTCTTTTAATTGCTGAGTTGAACCTCCTGAGTTGAGAAGTGTCATTCTTAATGCCCTATTTCTATCCTTTTATTACTGATCTTTGTGTATAAATAGAGGTGCTCTCAACCTCAATAAGGAAGCATATTTTTTGTATTCATGTTATGTTTTTCTGAGTGGTTATAATCTGAATTTTTGAGTGAGTGAGATTTGAGAGTTGTGAGAAGAATTTGATAGTGAGATATTGGTGGAAAGTGAGGAGGTTTGTTTGGGAAATTGCATATTGAATTGAGAAGAAGTTGAGAAAGGAATCCAGTTTGATCAATTGGAGCATTGCATAAACATGCATGTTGTTTTCTTCTCTATTATTCTTTTTATGATTGGAACGAGTGTGTGTTATTGGTTGTTTTGAATTAGAGGATTGTATCATTTCTTTATAGGAAAATATTGTTATATTCTAAGTAAAATGGAAAGATTGCTTGTTGTGCTTAGTGAAAAGATATAACTTGAAGTATTTGTACATATTCCATATTAAGGAAAGGGTGGATATAGTGGGAATAAATACAATATTGGGGATATAGCTTTCATAGCTAAATGTTTGAACTAGTCAAGTCATAGAGTTACTATGAATTACTTAGTAGATGATTTAGTTAAACTTAGAGGTAATAGGTTATTCTTGCGGTTAGGATAATCTAGTGAAGGTGAGAGCATATGCATAGATTATGAATGGTCAATATAAATCGAGCTAGGAAGGTGGGTGAAGTATATGATGTCCACTCGAAGTACTGGGTGATGAATACTTTTTCCAAAGTAGTGTAAGTTGCCACTGTTTACACTGTCAGTAACTGTGATCCAAGTTTAGATACTAGGTAGAGGAATTCCATATATGTAGGTTGTATCCACTATGTGACAGTTCTAGATATGTAGGACACAACACCAAGCTTAGAAAAGGTCAACAATTATTATGAGGTTACCAAACCAATCTCTTCATCGAAGGGCAAGGCCATCTATTAGTTTGATAGTTGTGCAGGGGACCGCATTTAGTCCAAGGTTGGTAGAAAAGTGCTTGAGTGATGATTCTCCTGATCAATAGGCGACCAAGATTTGAATGGAGGATTTTTAGGACTACTCGTACATCTTTTTCCAATAATCTTCGTAGAGCCTTGTTTATGTATTTTGTACCCATTATGATGGAAAGATTCTAAAAGAGAAATGATATCATATTATCATGTACTATGTAATCATTACTTTGGAAAGTTGTAATACTTCTATATAATGCAATGAAAAAGTTTTTAAAGATATTATTTCAAATTTGCAAGCTATCTTTATATTTTTTAAAGAAATTTTTTTATTGCTCATAATGGTTAGATGCTTAAACTATTTACTTGAGTTTCAAACTTAGGAAATTTACTGTGTAGAAAAATGGGTTTGTTACACATGGTATTAGAGCTACCAGGTTCAACTCTTTTTACCTATGTGCTCACTATGTTTTCCCTTTGAACATTATGAGTCTAATGTTTGGAAAATTCTTGTGCCAAGATGGTACATCTCAAATTAATTGCAAGAAAGTCAGTGATAGGAAATGAGTGCTACCTACGGGCCAAGAAGGAAAAATAAGCCCTTGTTCATACCATTGAGGGAACCAACTATGACAACACCATCTGGCTAAGTGATATCAAGACAATCAGTCACACTCTATCACCAATCAGTCAAGAGAATAGATGGATGAGAGATGAAGCCAATTTAACAATTTACCATATGTCTCTTCGGCCATGATAGACTCATTATCACTTTCTAGGGATATGTCCTTGGAATGTAGTGTAAGTCCAACATTGATATTTAGGAATCCTTGAGTAGTACCTTTTTCTAAAGTAATTGTTATAGCCTCTAATAGTGAATCAAAGGGATATGTTCTCTAAAACTATTTATCAGAAGATAAGTCTAAAGGATACTATCCTTTTTGGCATAAAGAAGAGAAAATACGAGATGAGAAAAAATCTTAGGGGTATTCCCCATTGAGCTATGTATCTGAGAGTGAATCCGATGGATACTCTCCTCTTGACTATTTGAACATTCATTCTATGTAAAATAAAGGATATTGAAATCCTTGTGAATAAATGAAAGAATATGTTTTTATCAGAATTTGTGTATGAACCTCAATGAAATTTTTTATGTGACTTTATGCTCTTTTGAAATGTTTCCTATGCATTTAGTAAACCATTATAGGATCTAATTTAAGATGAACCTCTAGGTATGACTATACATAAGACAATAGTTAGGACAATAAATAATCCTGGAGGGAGCCAAGAGTTTGGACAAGGTCCAAAAAATGTCGAAGCCAAGATGGATGGACTTCTGGCAATCATGAATGAAACTAATACAGGGATAGGAAACCTCGAGCAATAAGTGAGGGGAAAAGAAAGAGAGGAATAAGAAGTACCACACAACGAAGAAGATGAAGAAATTCCCAAAAATGAAGAAGAAGGGGAAGATTCCATAAACCACACTAAATCTAGAGATCAAGAAAGTGTTAGAACTCAATCAAATTATGAAGGAACCAAGAGAAAGCATATGGCAACTAAATTATCTAGAGATATGAGAAATATTACTCCTAAATTTGAAGGAAGCACCAACGAAGAGGAAACTGAGGCATGGTTAATTCAAATGGAGAAGTATTTTGAAATAAGAAACTATTTAGAAGTCACTAAAGTTATGTGGGGAGCATTCCAGTTAGCAAAGGAAGCCTCTAATTGGTGGATGAACAAGAAGATGGAACTTGGAATCAACTCCCTTAAACTGACTTGGAATGAGGTTGTTGATATTTTTCAAAAGACGTGGTTACCCCAACTCTTTTTTGATAAAAAACTCATTGATTTCCAAAATATGAGACAAGGAGATATGTCAATGAATGAATATTGGGAGAAATTCACTCGTCTCTTGATGTATGTTCCAATGTACCAAAAGGATGAATGATTTCAAATCAGAAAGTTCATTATGGGACTAAATAGCCAAATAGGTGGAGAAGTGGATGTACATGGTCTGGCCACTACGGACCTAGTCTATGAAAAGGCAATCAAGCAAGAGAAAATGCTCAAAGCCATCTCAAACTATTGGGAGAAGAAGAATCAGAAGAAGAGCGAAGTAACTCAATTTAAACAAGCTCCTAAGAAGTTTGATGAGGGGGAGGAATTTTAAAGGCAAGGGGACAAAGTATTCCACAATAATTGGAATGATTCGAGGAAGGATCGTCGAGGAAACAACTACAATAGTGGTAATTAAAGCAAAGCTGGAGGGAATTGTGGTAATACTAATAGGCCATCAAAAATAAGAGTCCAATGAACGGATGCTATACATGTGGAGGGGATCATTTTGCTAGTCAATGTCCTAACAAACCATCATGTTCGAAACCACATGGTAATTTACTTCCTCCCAAACAAACTGTGTTTCATAAAAGGATCCATGCAGCAGTGGACAATCAACAAGCTGAATACCAGATCACCCTAGTGGAAATTCCAAGTACTTTGTTTGGTTTACCTATTTCCATACTTATTGACACTAGAGCCACAAAAAAAATTGTTTCACCTAGAGTAGCTAATCAAATTTCTAGGAAGGCTAGTTTTATGGAAAAATCTTGGGTCGTAGAATATGAAAACTAGGCAAGAGCAATAGTGAACCAATGTTTATTTGAGGTAAGGGTTGAACTTCCAAGTTTCTCAACGGAAGTAAACTTGTACGTAGCACCCTTAGGTTCGTATGATGTTATCTTCGGTATGAATTGGCTATGGAAGCATAGAGCTAAAGTGGATTTCCATGCTAAAACCATAGATTTTCTAGATAATCTAGGTAATCCAGTATCTTTTCAAGGAACACCTAAAGAAGTAAAACTGTGACAGATTTTGGTTGTGCAAATGCATAGGGCGAAAAAGAAAGGTTACCAACTATTTACAGTTAAAATGGATAAACTAGAAGAATTTAAGGAAGTCACTCCTCAAGATAAAGTCATGTATGGTGATACGCAAGATTTTCAAGAAGATGAAGAAGAAGTGGTGGAGTCTAGAGAAACATATATGGAGAAGTATCCAATCTTACAAATTTTTGTGGATTTCTTTCTAGAAGAACTATTTGGACTGCCTCCCAAGAGAGTATTTGATTTCTCCATTGATCTTGTACTAGGGTCAGAACTTGTATCCAAAGTACCCTATAGGATGACTACAATAGAATTAATGGAGCTTAAGGCACAATTGGAAGAGTTGTTGTCCAAAGGATTGATAAGACCCAATGTTTCACCTTGGGGAGCGCCAGTGATCTTCGTGAAGAAGGATGGTACCCTGTGTTTATGTATAGGTTATCAAATTATTAACAAAGCTATGATAAAGAACAAGTATCTATTGCCACGTATTGATGATATTTTTGATCAGATACAAGGAGCGGCAGTATTTTCAAAGATTGATTTGTGATTCGATTATCACCAAGGATCAAAGAGGAAGATAATTTTAAAACTGCTTTCAGGACTAGATACAGTTATTTTGAGTTCACAGTCCTACCCAAGATGGACTTACGAATGCACCAGTATCATTCATGACCCTGGTGAACAATGCATTTAGATATTGCTTGGATAGGTTTGTATTAGTATTCCTTGATGATATCTTAATCTATTCCAAGAATGAAGTGGATCATTGTAAACATTTAGAGGTAGTACTCCAACGGTTAAGAGAGCACAAGCTATATGGAAAACTCTCAAAGTGTACATTCTTTCAGAAGGAAGTGCAGTACTTGGGTCACGTAATTTTAGAGAAAGGGATTGCAATAGATCCAACTAAGATAAAAGTGGTGCTTGAGTGGCCAGTGCCCAAAAGTGTACCATAGGTTAGAAGTTTTATGGGTTTGGCTAGTTAGTATAGGAAGTTTTTTGCAAAATTTTCTAGGATAGTCTTTCCTATTACTTCATTACAAAGGAAGGGTAAGAAGTTTGAGTGGTTAGAAAAGTGTCAAGCCTCATTTGACTCACTCAAGGAGAAGTTGACTACCGCACCAATATTGAAGGTACCTGATTCAGAAGGAAACTTTACTATCATAACAGACACATCAGGAGAAGGATTAGGAGTAGTTTTGATGCAAGAAGGGCAAGTCATTGCTTATGAATATAGAAAGTGAATCCCTATGAAAAAAATTATGCATCACATGATTTGGAGTTAGAGGCAGTTTTTCATGCATTAAAGATGTGGAGACATTATCTAATGGGAAAGACTTTTGAGTTTAAGACAGATCATCACGGTCTAAAGTATTTATTTACTCAACCCAATTTGAATGCATGACAAAGGAGGTGGTTGGGATTGATATCATATTATGACTTCAACATCAATTACATTAAAGGAAAAGACAATTGAGTTGTTGATTCCCTAAGTCATCGAAGGCATATCGCCTCAATGGTAACAATTCAAACCGACTTTAAGGGACAAGTGTTGCAAAAACCCATGGATGATGAATTCTAAAAGCAAGTTAAGCAAGCACTCATGGGTAATCCACAAGATAAGATATGAAGGTTATCACTTTGAACCAAATGGATTATTAAGGCTTAAAGGGAGAGTATATCTACCTAATTCAGAAGAGTTAAGGAACCTAATGTGGAAGGAAAATCACAACGCACCATACTCTGGACATCCTAGTGTGACGAACATGTTGGTAGATGTGAATCCATTATATTTTTGGAAGGGTATGAAGGGGAATGTTGCAAGATGCTTAGAGTTTCAAAGAGTAAAAGCAAAACATCATCACCCTGTAGGTCTTTAATATCCACATGATATACCCGAAAGCAAGTGGAAAGTTATTAGTATGGACTTTGTGCAAGGTCTACCTATGTCAGGGAATAAGCACAATGCCATTCTAGTGGTGGCAGATAAGTTAACTAAGGTGGCACATTTTATACCAGGAAATATAATTATGGAGCTCTTGTCATAGCTCAAAAATTTATTCAGGAGGTGTTTAGATTGCATGGGATTCCTAAGAAGATCATTTTGGATAGGGATGCTCATGTGACATCTAGGTTTTGGAAAACCTTGTTCTCATCACTTGGAACTAAGTTGAATGTAAGTTTAGCCTATCATTTGGAGACAGATGGAAAAACTAAGAGATTTAACCAAGTGCTTGAAGATCTAATAAGGATGTATTGCATGAATCAACAATACAAGTGGGAAAATTACCTGTCATTAGTGAAATTTGCATACAATAATTCTTATCATTAAACAATAAAGATGGCTCCATTTGAAGAATTTTATGGTAGAAAATATCAAACTCCTATAAGCTAGGATAAGCTAGAGGATAGGATAAGTATTGGGCTAGAGATGTTATCGAACATGGAGGAGCAAGTAGGAATTATTAAGCAAAGGATAGCTGAAGCCAATGATAGGTAGAAAAGCTATGCAGATGCTAAGAGAGTACCCAAAAATTTTATAGTAGAGGAAAAGGTGTTGTTAAGGGTTAAACCTCATAAGAGTTCCGTCAAGTTTGGAAAGTCTTCCAAATTAGCTCCGCGCTATGTAGGTCCTTTTGAGGTTCTTGAGGAAATAAACCTAGTTGCTTATCGAATTGTGTTGCCACTAGCTCTTGCAAAGATGCACAATGTATTTCACATCTCATACCTTAAAAATTATATACCAGGGGATAACCATGTTATTGATTGGAATGATTTACAAGTACAGGACTCAGGAGTGGTAACAATCGAGCCTCTCAAGGTGCTCAGAACACATAAGCTTCACTTGCCTAACAAAGAGGTTTTGCAATGAAAAGTCCAGTGGGACCAATATGCAGAAGATTCTACCACTTGGGAAGACTATGTTAAGAATAAGCAGAAGTTTCCTCATGTTTTACATGCTTTTGAGAGTTCTTGAAAAGAAATTCTTATATGTTTTTCTTATAGTTTATGTCTATGCCTGTTGCTAAAAATCATCGGGGACGATGATTCATAAGGGGGGGAATATATTACACCTCGTTGTGTTACTACTTATTTACTTTTACCTAGTTGGGTGAAAATGCTTTTGATGAGTGAATTTATGCTTTGTGTGTTTTGGAAATATGAAGAATAAATGTTGATTCAAATTGATGTTATGAAATTTCTTGATTATGAAAATATATGATGCAAGTGAATGTATTGTTTTTAGCTAACTACTATTGCAAAGTGTAAAGTTGGATGCAGAAAAAGTATCAATCCTCATGAAGAGAGGGGAAGTATCATTTAGGGAGAAGAAATTGGTCTGATAACCTTTGATAAAAAGACCTAAACTAAGCTTTCACACACACACACACACACACACACACACACTTGTAGTTTGGTCAAGTTAGGATAATAGTTGGGGAATAGTAAATTATCTTAAGTCTTGCTTGCATTTGTATTTGTGAATGTTATTTCTTAGGAGTCTAAGTATTGAGTCTCTTTGAGATGCGTGAGATCTTCTTTTCATGTTTACACTTGATCGATGGAATATATATACATAATATGTATATATGTATATGTCAACAAAAAACTCATGCACATGAGTAAATACGTGCATAAGTATACGTAGACAGACATATCTACACATGTTCATGTATGAAATACCCATATGCATGGGAATATTATTCAAACAAGGAGACATATACATACATACATACATACATACATACATACATACATACATACATATATATATATATATACCATGGATATATGTCGATCAATATGACTATGATTATATGTGTTTTAATATAAGGTGTGATATATATGTATATATATAGTATATGAGCATATACGTATAATTATATTCACACACACACATTTATATATATATATACATATAAATGTATATACATATCTATTATATATAGTCATTATATATATGACAATGTTTTCCTTAGCGCAAAATTGTTTAACCAGCGCATGTCATTTTAAACATAGCTTATGCTATGTATTGCACACAACTTAGTAATAAAGGGAAAGGCGCTAAGATAAAGCAACACATACATTATAAGTGATGCTTAAAACATTTAAAGTGTTGTATAATGTAAATGGAACAACGCCATATATAAGCGCTTAAATTTCCAAAGCTTTCCAACATGTAAATAAAGCTACCAAGACTTTGTCAACAACAAAATAACAGTAAATGCTCATGTATAGGAAAGTATCGACCAAGTCAATTAAGCCCACAACAACCCTTGGAATAAGGAATGAATAGCATAATGTGGTGCCAACTGAGGATGGAATGAATCAATTAGAAGTCTATCTTTCAATATAAATTTCTAGATTATGAAGCATTTTGAATATGTAGAAATGGTCAAGCACACAGTTGCGCCAAGTAAGTCGACCTTTAGGAGGAAAATACCTTGCATTACTGATCATCATTCTTCCTGTCTATTATGGTATCAACTCATTAACTTTGTCTGCATATGTGTTTGTTGTGCAATGAATTTTGTGGCCACATTTTCTTTTAATTGTTGAGTCGAACCTTCTGAGTTGAGAAGTAAATTCTTAATGCCCTATTTCTAGCCTTTTGTTACTGATCTTTATGTATAAAGAGAGGTTCTCTCAACCTCAATAAGGATGCATATTTTATGCATTCATGCTATGTTTTTTTGAGTGGTTATAATTTGAATTTTTGAGTGAGCGAGATTTGAGAGTTGTGAGAAGAATTTGAGAGTGAGATATTGGTGGAAAGTGAGGAGGTTTATCTGGGAAATTACATACTGAATTGAGAAGAAGTTGAGAAAGGAATCCAATTTGATCAATTGGAGCATTGCATAAATAGGTATGCTATTTTCTTCTCTATTATTCTTTTTATGATTGGAATGATTGTGTGTTATTGGTTGTTTTGAATTAGAGGATTGTATCATTTCTCTATAAGAAAAGGTTGTTATATCCTAAGTGAAATGGAAAGATTGCTTGTTGTACTTAGTGAAAATATATACATTTCTTGAAGTGTTTGTACATATTCCATATTAAGGAAAGGGTGGATATAGTGGGAATAAATACTATTGGGGATATAGCTTTCATAACTAAATGTTTAAACTAGTTGAGTCATAGAGTTACTATGAATTACTTAGTAGATGATTTAGTTAAACCTAGAGGTAATAGGTTGTTCCTGGGGTTCGAATAATCCAATGAAGGGGATAGCCTATGCATAGATTATGAATGGTCAATATAAATTGAGCTAGGAAGGTGGGTGAAGTATATGGTGTCCACTTGAAGTACTGGGTGATGAATACTTGGGCCAAAGTAGTGTAAGTTTTCACTATTTACACTATCAACCACTGTGATCTAGGTTTACATACTAGGTAGAGGAATGTCATATATGTAGGTTGTAGCGACTGTGTGACAAATCTAGATATGTAGGACACAACACCAAGCTCAAAAAAGGTCAACAATTATTATGAGGTTACCAAACCAATCTCTTTGTCGAAGGGTAGGGCCATCTATTAGTTTGATAGTTGTGTGGAGGAGCACAATTATTCCAAGGTTTGCGGAAAAGTGCTTGAGTGATGCTTCTCCTCATCAATAGGCAACCAAGATTTGAATGGATGATTTCTAGGACTATTCATACATCTTTTTCTAGTAAGCTCCATGGAGCCTTATTTATGTATTTTGTATCCATTATGATGGAAAGATTGTAAAAGAGAAATGATATCATTTTTTTATGTACTATGTAATCATTGCTTTGGAAAGTTGTAATACTTTCATAGAATGCAATGGAAAAGTTTGGAAAGATATTATTTCAAATGTGCAAGCTATCTTTATAGATTTGAAAGGAATTTTTTTTTTTTCTCATAATGGTTAGATGCTTAAACTATTTACTTGAGGTTAAAACTAAGGAAAATTACTGTGTAAAACAATGGGTCTGTTACAGTCTTCCATTAATCTCCCTCTCTTATTCTTATTTGATGGTAACTACTTTTCAAATCAATCTTTGTGAAATATTTGGCTCCACTCAAGCAATCCACAATATCGTCCATTCTTGGTAATGGGAATTAGTATTTGATGGTTATCTTATTTATTTCTCTCAAAATCATACACATTTGTTGATCCCCATCTTTCTTTGGTGCCAACACTGTTGGTACTGTACATAGACTCAAACTTTCTCTAATCAACCCCTTATCAAGCAACTCTTGCAATTGCTTGTTTATCTCTTCATTCTCTTTTGGTGACATTTGGTATGGTGCCTTGTTTGGAAAAAATTCACTGAGAATCAAATCCATGCAATTACTTATGCTTCTCATGGGTGGCAATCCATTGGGTAATTCCTTCATCAATATATCAGCATAGTATTTTCAAAATTTCTTGAACTTACATGGGTATTTCATCTCCTTTATTCATTGTCCCAATTGCTGCAAACTTGGGAATTATTACAAAACATGCCTTTTCACCTTTAAATTCTTTCAAAAATTGCTTTATGGAAACCAAGCATACCTTTGGTTTATCTTCATTTTTCTCCTCTCTTTTCTTCAATGGATTTAATGTATATTCTTCTCCATCTTTCTTGATTGTATATGTATTTAATTTCCCATCATGAACAACTTTCCTATCAAATTTCCATAGTCTTCCCAAAAGAATATGACATGTGTCCATTGGAATTATATCACACATGACTTCATCTTTGTAGTTTCCAATATGAAAATTAACTATACATTATTCATTCACCAACAAGTGACAATCCTTTTGTAACCACAAAACTTTGTATGGGCTAGGATGTTTGATTCTCTTCAATTTCAAATTGTTGCAACATTTTCCTCTTACCTTACACCTTGTTCGAAACAAATTTATCCTTTGAACTAGTTTTGTTTTCTCTTTTTCAAGATTCAAGAAAATTATTCGCAACATCAATGACTCTCCATCTTCAGGGTCTTCTCCATGCTTTATTGGAGTCTCTTTTTCATTTTCAACTTGTGCAACATGCACTCTTGACTCTTTTCCCTTTCCCACATGATACTGTATTTGTGGATATTCAAATGCTCGAGGGCCCATTTCCCCACATTGGAAACACGTGAAGTTGAAGCCTCTTCCCCGACCTCTTCCAAATGACCCTCTTCCACGAGAGTAGTCTCCTCTTCCTCTAGGGAAATCTCCTCTTCCCTTGCTTTTTGGCATACTTACACTTGATATGCTTGCTTCCTCTTGTTTGTTTTGGAAGCCTCCACCATTGTTCGGTGGTCCTCTTCCAAGCGAAAATCTACCTCTACCCTGAGAGTTATTTTGTTGCTTTCTATTGAGTTTTTCTTCTGCTTTCAACGCATATTGATATGCCTCCTCCATGCTATGCATATTAATTAGACTTATTTCATCTTTTATGGATATGCGCAAACCATTTAAGTATCTTGATACTTTCTCTATATCGTCTTATATATGACCAACTCTTATGCTTAACCGGTAATTAACTCTTTAGTGTACTCCTCAACACTACTCTCCTTTTGCTTCAAATTTTGGAGTTTTCTGAACAAATTTATTTGATAGTTTGCTAGTAAAAATTTGGATTTTATTTTCGTCACCATTTGATCCCACAATTTTATTTTATCTTTTCCCTTTCATTGCATGTCTTCTTATAGGTGATCCCACCATAGGGATGCACACCCCTTCAACTTTATGCGAGCATATTTCACCTTCTGATCTTCTTCAGTATTGTCATATTTGAAATATTTGTCCATTTCACCAATCCAATCTAGCAACTCTTCTACATTTAACCCACCTTTAAAATTTGGAGGATCAAATCATGGCCTGGAGTTTATTTTCATGATGGATTTAATGAATCATTCTCCTCCTGGATCAAGACCTAATTGGTTCACTTCCTCTCCACCTTCAATAATCTTCTCATCTTCATAATCAATTATGTCCACTGTGGGGACTCCTCTTCTTTGTGCCATTTCCATTACCTCCATTCCTGTTGCGAGACCTCTAATTGCCTCCATTGTGCAATTTTTTTTATCAATTCTGCAATCCCAGGCTCCATACCTCTGGGTGCTCTACCTCGACGACCCTATCCTCTATATGCCATTTCACTTCCCAATACGACCTAACCTTGCTCTAATACCAAGTGGTGTAGATCAAAGGCTTTGAACCTTATTAGGCTAAGAGCAATTTGCAACAATTTAATTAAATAAACCAAATTATTCACCCAAGCTTGAATGGAACAAATACAAAACAAGTTTGCAATGCTTTATTATCTTTTTCATTCAAATATACAAATGAAATATTAATATGCGACACTCAAATATATTCCCCTATCAATTGCAATGTTTCCTAGCACTGTACTTGCCCGACATCTTGACCAATCTACTATGACCTTGTATGGTGTGTTTTTAGCACATAATTTCTGCTAAGGAATGGGTCGATATCTTTTCTCTACTCCATTCCCAACACCCTAGCTCTCTCACTAACCATGCCCCTGATAGTTATTAATTGGAAAAAAAAAATTCAGACCCAAAGAGGTCGATGCCCTTGCTTCTTGTCTCATGCCTCTACTATTCTCTCAGCTGCAAATTTTTTCAGTTTTTACCATGGGTTGAATTCCTCCTTTTTCCACGTTTGCTACTACTTTTTTCCAGATGTTTGGGTGCCTAAGTTTTTCCCCATTTGTTGTTTTTTATCTCCCCCTCCTTTTCTCTCCCACACAAGTCCAAGAGTCACTGATTTTTGTCTTGTTTTGTCAAGAAAATAAGGTGTGTGAACTGCTCATTTCCCATGCCTCAACAAGTTTAATTGCCCCAATTTGGAGGGCCTAGACATTGGGTTCAAATTATATTTTTAATCTTCCTTTGGAAATAATATTCATCATTGAATTTCTTTGCATTAGGAATTTGATATAAATAGATCTCAAATAGAATTGCTAGTTGAACAAATAAAGGATGTCACTTAGAATAGAATACTTGCAAGAGAATACACACACCCAAAACAAAATTTCAAATAAAAAAATATTGTGAAAGAAAAATGATGCGAATAACCAGAGTACCCGTATGCTCTGACATCATATAATGATACATGGGTTGCATGGCTTAAATGAATTAAATTTGATTTTATTTAAATTGTATAATGCTACCATTCCTACGAATGGCATTGGTTGCATGCAGGGGAACACATTGGCATCATAACTATGCAACACATAGTTGGTACCCAATTTAAATGTCACATGCATGCCACCCACGTAAATACCTACATGTTCTCTTAATAGTTTATTGAAAGTCAAAATGTTGCATCTATAGTTGTACACTTGAAAAAGAAAAAAATGCATTATTTCCTTTGCCTTTATTATGTATATTATAAATTTTCTATTCCACATCATAGTAATTAACGAGACCCACAAGGAGGGAAAACCTCATAGGTACATGAATCCCACATTTGGCTCAACAATACGCTCCATGTTGGTTATTATTTTCTTGTTCTCATTGCCATGCAATATTTTTTGCACAAGCCCACATAATTCTTGCGTTCAGTTTTTTGTTCATTATGAATAGATTGAAGCCTCAATTGATTTGTAAAGGACATGATCAGTAGGAGGAGGAAAAAATTGAAGCTACAACATATAATATATGATATTGTTGGTTTAGCTACAAAATGCAGACTAAAATGATACCATACCATGTTTGAAGATGTGAGGGAAGATTAACTTATGTAGGTAAAATGAAGGGTCAAGTGGTAGGTTGAAAAGGAAAGATCAAAAGATATCATCATCAAGGTGCAATTTTGAGTGAGAGAATTTCATGAAAGCAAAGCACTATTGAAAAATAATGTTTGGGTTGGTTGAATTAACCCCTTGTAAACAAAGTTGAGTGGAGAAGGCCTTCAGAATGGGGTTGATGCCCTCATAAGGAAAAAGACTTTGGTGTAGGTTAAATAATGTACTACTAAGGAACCTATTGGTGATGTTATTAACTTATATTAAATTATTCAAATTCAAATATACTTGGCAATATTTTTTGGATTATTTATTTTTCTGCTCTCCTATTAGTCTAGGATCCCCACTTTCTCCTCACTTTTTCTGTTTGGTTAGTAGAAGACATTTCATCAATTATGGCATCAACTAATAAGTTGGGTATTGAATTGGATAAGTCATTTTCTTTTTTGTGTTTTTTCTCTTTGCATTTGTGTTTAATTATCATAATTTGTCTAATATTGTATCGGATTGGAAAAAACATATAGGGTTTGTGGGTTGTGCTTTTTCTACCCTAATATGAATTTGAGATTGTAATTTTTTTCTTCATATTATTCATGATTTTCTCTCCATAGGTTTCAGATCTACAAAAGATGAATAAAAAATGGTTCAAGAACATGAAATGTAATGGACAACACGAAAGGTTTTGGTGAGTTTGTAGGATGAACTGGCTCATTAGTTTTGGGTTCTAGAGAAATTTATGGACTGGAACAATTCTAGTGGCTATTCTTATCAATTTTCTCAAAATTAAAATCCTAATTATAATCATTTGGAGATGATTGTTACAACAATGTTTCCTTATAATACACGAGGTCAAGAAAATAGATTCTAATCATAAAATTTGCTTTTGATGAAGATTCAATAGGATTTTTCAATTGAAAAATTGTTGGCCTCCTATAAATCTCTAGAGTATGTAATTACAATATTTGCTACTCAGATAAAACAATCCTAGGATTGGTTTTCAGTTTACCTATTAAAGTATTTCTAGGAAATGAAGTGAAGGGATCCATTGCCTATTTCATAGCCATGGATTTCTTTATTATCAAAAAAAATATTAAAACAAACCATGGAATCCGTTTTTTAGCTTGGGAAATCTCAGAGGAGGTTATAGATGACCTTTTACATGGTTTAGGAATTTCTTTATTACCAGTTCATCATGAACCCTCCTT
>VDFB02271425.1:0-46700 GCA_007258455.2 Sequoia sempervirens | reverse complement strand
CAAATATTGTTATTTTTAGTTGTCCGATTAGAATTTTTTATTAAAATAACAACGAAAATAAAGCATGCACACTTTTGTTAGAGATGGAAAATGTTAGTTGTCTTCCTAATGTGGTAACATATTATAATATTATATTTTTTGTATTTTGCAAAACTTTAGAGTTGAATAGGACATAGGAAATGTTAGATAAAATGATAAAAATATATTTGAAACCTAATGAAGAGACATGCAAGGTAGATGATATTTTTAGAGCACACACGTTCATAAATAAGATTAAAAATAAAGGTTTTTCTCCTAATGTTGATACTTATAACTCTTTGATCAATGCTAATTGCAAGACTAATGGGATGATATGATAATTGATTAAATTTATTTTCAAAAAATTCAAGACTTTTATTCTCCTGTAGTAGTCAAATCTATCTATAGAGAACTCTTAATAATATATGGGTAGACCTAACACCCAAAATAATCTAGATCAATGCAACTACAAGATGTAGTGTTGAAGTTCTAGGAAATTCCTATGCTCATAAGTTCCTCTACATTTGCTTCAATCAAAATTTAGTTTTGTAGGTTTTGTGAGCAATATAATTTTTTTTTTTGATCGATAAAAGGTGATATATTATTGAAATAAACAGGAAATTACAATAAAGTTTTAGCAGAAGAACCATCAGCGTTAAGGGATATATCCCATACAAAAAGCACCCCATAACAGCAATAACTACAAAAACCATTCCAACCTTTACAATCGAAACAAGAGTCAATTACCATCCGGTTGACCCTGCCCCCATGGCATGTGAGCAATATAATTTATTAAATTCTTATGGCTATCATAATTTTTATTTTTAAAGGATTATTATAGCATATTTAGTGAGATATTTTATTATTTAAGGATTTTTATTAAAGTTATTTCTAATGAGAGATCATATGTAGCCTTGGGAGACATACACTCTAGACTTGAGCATAGATTTGATGAAGCATCATGTTTAAAAGATATTTATTGGATCAGTTTGTCATTATGAAAAGATTTTTGTATTAGGCTACTCTCTTCCCTTATGGTTGTTCTTGCAGTCATTTGTGATTTGAATTGTAGTTATAGCTGTGGTTATGATTGCATGAGAATGTACACTTTATGTATAAGTGTTGGGATGTAGAAAAATAAATGAATGGGTTGATGTTATGAAAAAAGATATAATTGTAAAATTATGTGCCTCGCATAAATTATTGCTTGTGTCTTATAAGATAAGGTGGGAAAAGGGTCCCACACCCAAAAGTCAGGAAAACAACTTAAAACATAAGTTTAGCCAAATAGTGAAATGTTGCACCAACACAACACAAAGCAAATAAAAAAAACACAACATAACATTTAAATAAACAAGAAAAAAATAACAACCTAAGTGATTTTCAAGTTATGGAGGCTCATAAGAGAATTCCACTCATCAAAAATATGGTTCAACTTCTTATTCCAGGTGTTCAACCTTTTCTTCTTGCTATCCTTATTGGCCGCATAATTTTGTTTCAAATTCTTCTTCGCTTTGTGTCTTTTCTCTTCCAACTTTATTTTCCTCTTATTGGTTTCCTCCTACAAGAGAGCCATAGAGAGAATTTGAATCATTATGTCCTTGAGCTAGGAGATTCAATTTCCCATCCTTACTTGTTTATCCTCTTCAAAAAATTTATTTTTGTATTTTTTTTTTCTCTCCATTTGAAACTATGCCTTTTGATGGTCACTATTTTCCTTTTTTTATTTTCTTACCAATCTATGAAGGTTCAAAAAGGGGGTTCGAGTCTGGGACCAAGAAAATTGAAATAGTCTCCACATCCTTATTATTAAGGCTTTTGACAAAGTTGAAGGAAGCCATAAGAGACAAATCCTCAAGGTTATTATAAGTTGGCATTGTATCTTTCTCTTCATTGGCTTCAGTAGAATAAAAAATTACCTCATGAACACCAATGTCATTCTCATTTCCCTCTTCTCTTTTCTTTCATTTTCTCAAATATTGATAGTTGTAGGTCTCACATATCTTCTTTTAAGATTTTCTCTAAGTTTTTTTTGTTTTCAGCTTCTTCTAGCTCCTCCTTTCCTTTTCTATTTTTAGGTCTTCCTCTCTTCTTCACGGTTTCTTGAGTTTGTTATGAGTTAACAATATCTTCTTCTCCCTTCTCTCCACTACTAAGTTGGATCTCCAAAGAGGATTGCACTCTTAATGAATTTTTAATATTCAAATTAGCTTCTTTGGACATAATTCTTAATTATTGGTAGGGACCCTTTCCCTTCTTGTTATCCATGGTAAGAATCATAATTCTCTAAGCACTACAAGGGGGATTAAGCTTGTCATCTTTGCCAAAGTTCATCGATGGGGACTCAACCACCTTGACCTTTTTTCTCTTAGAGGTCTTATCCCCAATGCTTTGGGGAATCATCTTGGGTTCGTCCTTTTCCTCAACACTAATTTTTTCAATCCTTAGTTGATTTATAAAATGAGGTGGGGTTTTATACAAGTTAAATTGATACAGATAAAGAATGAACCCTTGATGTAGTGATCTTATCACAATTAAGGATCAAAGCTTCTAAATAAGTTATAATATAAAAAGGAAAAATAATAATTTTTTGATTCTTCAAATGATCCAATAGAGAAAAGTGATAAGTATGAAAAACTCCAAATCAACCCTTGAGAGTAAAATACTTGATAAATATACCAAATCACCTCATCCCAAGGCCTTAGCAGTTCCTCCCATTTGTATCCATTCTGAAATTTGACTAGAATTTCCTCCTTCCTAAGAAAGGCATCAATAAATTCTGTCCTAATATTTGTGAGACATTTTCACCTTCCACCCCTTATAACTGGTTCTTGTAGCCTCCACTATCATCTCCTCTATCACCATGAATTTTACCCCTCTAAATTTTACCTCTTGTTGGTTCCAAGAGTCATGAAATTTGATAGATAGAACTTCATCATGTATCTGAATGGCTTTAAAGTAATGTGAGACCCCACCCCATTCAAAAAACCTACTAGATTTCATTGTTTCTCATCAATTTATCATAGGTGGAGGGTTCCATGCTTAACGTTTCACCTCCCATGGAAATTCATTTCTTCTCCCATAAATCTTAGTGATAGTGATAGTAGTTCCCAATAAAGTAATATGAAATAGAACTTTGATATTTTTAATAGCCTTTTGAGATTTGTGAGCCATCGTGTGATTAATTTCATTGATAGACATGACATCTTGAGACAACATTAAATGATAAAAAGAATTTAAGCTAGTTTTTTCTATCTCATTAATCCTTTCCCTCATATGGAATTTTATATAAAAGGCTCTCGCAATAATTTTAATTAACTCGCTTCCAATAATTTATGTCCTTTCAATCCAACTTAGATTTTTCCTCATCTTGAAATTAGTAAATATCATCTTTCCCTTCTTTCATATTTTTTAATTATTTTCTTATTTTTAATCATTTTGAATAGAAATAGGTAGTTGGTTGAGAGTTGTCCGTGAGCTCCACTTGAGCACTTTCATTCCTTCATTATCAACAATGTCAACAAACTTATTTCCATCCCCAAAGGTATGAATTATTATTATTTCTTCAAACTTTTTAATTCTTTGTGCACTTTTGTAACATAGTCTACTATCCTCGATGATGACACCTTGCCACTGTTGATTAAATTTATTACAATTTCATGATCTCATTCAATGTGGAACTTGTGGAAATTATTGTCTAGGGTCCTCTTCACTCCTCACTAAACAACTATAGCTTCAACTTCATTGCTAGTTTTCTTCCCTATCTGAGAAGCAAAGCACTTTATTAGATCTCCAAAGTCATTTCTTAGGATACCCCCTACAACATCAAGCCTAGAGTTCCCCTTAGCTACACCATCAAAATTCAATTCGATCCATCCCTTTTAGGCCTCCTCTAGAATGTTAGTTTCCTCTTTAATTTGGAGTTCAAGTAACCCTAAGAGGAACTTGAGAGGTAATATTCCAAAAACTGAATATCCTTTCCTTCTAATTATTTTTGGAGTCTTATTTATTATTATTTTAGCACTATTCATACTTTTATAAATTGAATTTTTGATAACAAGGCTAAGTTGTTCGGGCTTCATTTCCTTTTCCCTAAAAATATTGTTGTTTATTTCCTTCCAAAGGTTCCATACCATATATGGGGTTATCAAATTCCATAACTCCATGACTAGAGTATTTTTAAAAGGGTGGGTCCAACCCAAAAATATTTCCTTCAAGTCTTTAAGGAAGACCCAATGAATCCCCAACTATTTTATGATATATCCCCACACTTCAATAGAGAAGGAGCAACAAAGGAACAAGTGATTTACGTTTTCTCCTTACTTTTGCACAAGATACACCTATTGGGGAACTGAAACCCCCTTCTTATTAGATTATCCAAAGTAAGGATTATTTTATGTAAGGTAACCCACCAAAATAAATTAATATTTGGTATAAGCTTAGTGTTCTAGACACCAAGCCAATTGAAATCAATCTTTCCTAGATCTCTAAGTAAGGAGTACCATGAAGTAGCCAAGTAATTTCCAAAGGGATGGAGAACCCATATTCTTTTATCCTATTTAGCATCATTGGGGGGAAAAAAAATTGTAGTTTCTTTAGATCTTGCTTCTCTCATGTTGGATGGAGTAGTCCTTTATTCTATTTTTTAATATTTTTCAAATAGATAGGTAGATAGGCTAGAGAAGTTCCAATTGAAAAATAATGGCTCATATACCAACCAAAAATCCTCCTAAAAGTCAAATTTATCTTCCCTCCCAAATTTCCATTTTGAACCTTTAAGAAGGATCCCTCTAGTTTTCAAAATATTATTCCAAATTAAGGATCCATTAGGGATATAGGAGTAGTAAGGAAATATCTATACTACAAGTATTTGGATTTTTGGATGTGGCTCCAATCCTTCTCTTGTTTTAGAATTTTCAAACCAATCTTAGACAAGAGGGATTTATTGGGAAGACTGATATTTTTTAGACCCAATCCCTCATTCATTTTTATTAACAAACCAACTCCCAATTCACCATATCTAACCTTCTATTTTTTTCTACTCCTGTCCACATAATTTTATTTTGTATATGTTCAATTGTGGTAGCTTGGAAGACTAATGTTTTAAACGAGAAGAGATAATAATTTGGCATGCTTTGGAGGCAAGCTTTAAGAAAAAGATACTTACTAGCTTGAATCAATAGTTTTCCCTTCCAATATGCTAGTTTTATTTGTATCTTCTCAAGAATTCCACTCCAGAAGAAATGGTTCAATTTTTTTAACCGACAAGGGGAGACCAAGGTAGGTGGTAGGAAGAGTACCAAGCAAGCACCCCATAGTAGAGAATTTTTTCTTGTAACTTTGTATTTGTGTCAAAGAAAACAATTTTAATTTTTTCATAGATAATGTGCTATCTTGAAATCTAAGCATAGTCATTTAGAATTTTTTCCACCAATTAGCTTCAAGGATAGAGGACTTAATGAACAAAATAGTATCATAAACAAACTTTTTAATGAGATGAAGGTTGCAGACTAGTAGCTAGTTTGACTCCTTGTAAAAATTTATTTGAAACTTGTTTAGAGATATTCCTACCTAACACCCCATCCATAAGGATAAATAGATATGGGGACAAGGGGTCCCCTTGCCAAATCCCCTATCAATCCCAAAGAATCCTCTTGGCACCCATTAATTAGGGTGGAGAATTTATGGACAGAGAAACATTCCTTAATAAGTTATAGCAATATTTCTTGGAACCAAAACCTCTTAAGCATAGTAAAAAGAAAGCCCCAATTGACACTCTCATAGAATTTTGTAATATCTATTTTTAAAACTATTCTTGTTTTTTCTTTTGTCCATAGAATAGATAACTTCCTAGGAGTTGATGGAGGCATTCGAGATCTATCTCCCCTTTACAAAACCTTTCTAATTATGAGAAATCAGGTCATCCATGTAAGGTTGGATTTTGTTAACTAGGATTTTTTTTTTAAATGTGTAGATGGTATTATATAGACTTGTAGGTATATAGTCCAACATACCTTTAGGGTTTGTCTTCTAGGGGATCGAAACAATAAAGTTGTTGTTCATCTGCTTAAGAAGAGAACCAAATTTGATAAATTACTTGGAAACAAGATAAAAATCTTATCTAATTATGTCCCATAATTCTTGGAAGAAAGAAGGAGGAAACTCATCAAGACTTTGTGTAGTGCCCCTCCGCTTTTGGCCACTTCGTGATGTGTGAGTAAGTTGTTTATTTGTAGGGTCTTGTTATTTTTGTTGTTCAAGTTAATTGGTTAATTAACATGTGTTTCAATTATTTGGCTTGGTTGTGGTTCATTGTTGTTCAGTCATATCTGTAACATTGATTTAATTAATTATTAAATTATTAAGAGAATTTTAGTAATTAATTATTAAATTAATTTAAAGGTTATAATGATTTGATAGTTATACTATTATTTTTATTAAAAAAAAAAGAAAAAAGAAATAGGTAAATAAAAACATAAATTTATATTTATAAATAATGTTTAATTTAAATTAAATATATAGTAGATTAATAATCCACTTATTAATAAGGTTATTTTTTTAATATTTAAAATATTGGATAAAGAAGTATTTAATAAAATATTAAAAGGGATACTTTATTTAATATTATAGTGGAAATGATAAATTTCAAAAAAAAAGAAAAGAATTGTGTGATCTTTATGATTTATCTAATTTAAATAGTATGATATATTGTTTAATGGGTAAAATATTAAAATAAGGGGGAAACATATAACAATATGATTTATTAATTTATTAGTGGAAATAGGGTTTTAATTTTACTAAAGTGTAAAGATTTTCTAACAAGTGGAAAAGCATGAGAAAAGTGAATTGATGGGTGGAGGAAAAGAATTTAGGGAATGTGCCACTTGTCCAAGTGATTTTACTGAGAAATTTTAGTGTAATAGCTTAATTTTATAGTGTTTTATATTTATATATTTCTGATTTGAATGTATTTTAACAACAATAAATTAATAGAATTAAATGTAATCATTATATAAATTTATAAATATATCTATGTATAGACTTATATGAGTAGCTTGAAAATGAACAAGTATCTTTTGATGTAATGTTAATATTTAAGTAATTACTCTAAAAAGAGAATTAGTAATTGAATAAAGCAATTAAGAGAAAATTTTAATTATATTTAATTTTAAAAATACATTTTATTTGGGGGCATTGGGTGAGATATATTGGAGTTTATTTAATTTTAATGTATTTTGTCTTGTAGCTATGTAAAATATGAAATGATAGATAAAGTGATGCAATTAATGATTTTCATTTAATAGAATGATTTTTATAATGCTCTTGGAATAAAATGTAATTGATTAATTATTATTCTTTGTTTATTTTGGTAGAAATGAATCTATTTTACTGCTGTTGTAAATTGCATTTTCAGTGAATATAAAATAACCGTACTTATATGTAAATACGTGGTGTTCAAACCTGGGGCGGTTTAATTAATTCTATCAAATATAATTAATTATGCTATATATATATGGAGTATGAGACTTGTTTATATGGAATCTTTAGTTAAAATAGATTTATGTTATTTATGTTTTATATTGATATTTTTACAAGGAAAATTTTATATTTATTTTTGAATAATTGTTAGAAAGATATATTTAAATTTGTTAAATTTAAAAGAAGGGTATATATATATATCATAGTTAGTTAATAGAATTGATTTAACTAAACAAATGAATTATGTCTTTGCAAATCCTTGTATTATTAGTTAGGAAGATACGGTTTAATTATTTGAGTTAAGGATATTTTGTTGAATAAATTTATATTACAATATTTTATGTTTTTCTCTTATTGAATCAAGGGGCTTATGTAGTTAAGTGTTAGAAAAGAAAATAAACTAATTTAATTGTTTAGGAAGTACGTAGGAATTAGATACTTCCATAATTATGTTATTAAGAATTTAATATGTGAGTATTTAAAAATAATAAATATAGGTTATATGATATTTATTAGTTATAAAATTATTTAGTTAATAAGGTGTTGGAATTACGATTATGTGGAAATAAAATCATTGATAATGTTCAATAGTTCTTTGGAAGAGTAATTTGTCATTAGAAAATTTAAGACTGGGTAAATAAACTGAGTTAAGTATATTTAGAGGACTAATGATATTAGCATATTTACTGTAGATTCGGTTACTGTTAGTATTATTTTAAAAGAAGTTTGAAATAAGAGGAAATTAGATATTAGTAGTATAAATTTAAAATGATGAACCATTAGTGTTTCTTTTTTTTTTTTACAAGAAAGAAAACAATTTATATTTTCTTCTATAGTAATGCATATATTCACTTTTAATAACAGTAGCTATTTCAATTAAATATATTTATATGTAAATATTCAAAAACATTATTATAATCTGTGTGTGATATGAATTGGGATATTAGAAAATATTCCCTGATGGATATAGAGAAATTGTTAGTGATATTTTAAAGGTTCCTTACAATCTATCACTTGAATGTGTTAATGAAAGAAGTTTGTTTGTGTAAATGAGAATTGAGTTATTGGCAAATTATGTTTATGTAATTGCTTTAGTTATTTTAAATGACCTCTTCAGAATGAATAAATATGTTGTAATGGTTTGTTTATTCTTTGTGACATTGAATGTATTCATACATTTTAGGTGGATATTTCATGATCCCATTTTGATGCATGGACCTCTTGAGTTATTATGATTTAAGGAGTTTTGTGTCATTCTTTGGATTCGTGTTGAAATTGAGTAAAATGTTTTAAATAGGTTATTTTATTTATTTATTTATTTTAAATAATTAGGAATTACCTTGTAAGTGGATTAAAACTCTATAGTTCTTTAAATATTTTAATGATCTTATTATGAGTGAAATGTTATAGTGCAAATAAGTGTTGTGTTCATTGAACATGTACATTTAAATTAGATTTATTTTCAAATGCATTAAAATTAGATTTATTTTCAATTATGATTAAAATTAGGTTTATTTTCAAAACGCATTTAAAAATCAGTTTTATTCTCAAACGCATTTAAATTTATATTTATTTTCAAAACCAATTTAATTGCAAGTTATTTAAAGATTTAAACCTATTTACAAATTCTTTTAATATTAGATCTGTGATTTGTAGATAAATTGTTTATGTTAGATTTTAATTAAAATTATTTAGTTTATATTAGTCAAAGGTATAGATTACATTTTAATTAAATCTATTATTTTAAAGTAATGTATAGGCTAGAAATTTTAAATCTAATGGCCGACTTACTATAGGTGTTCATAGTTCTTTACTTAATTAAATAATTTCAATATAGTCTTGTAAGTAAAATAAGATATGTACTTCTTGCACATTTAATAATCGATAATCATTAGGTGAGATTTGATTTACTTGAGCTTTATAAATAAGAAGTGAACATTGAAGTTAGAGTATTGTCAAATGAATATTTCTTTTATGTTCTTATTGAGTTAGTTTATTTGCCAAATTGAATATGAATGTATAAACAAGTGGAGTAGCAAATATGCTTTTAAGTTTCGTTACATGGATATTGTGAGGAAGATTAAAGGTTGATTTTTGCATTCTCCTAATTAATTGTATTCTCCATTGAATTATTTTTCGTTCTGACGAGTGTATAGCCAAGCCTTGATGTGAGATCCTTTGGGAACCCAAGTATTTGTGTACCCTTCAGTTGGGAGTATATCAATGTTGGTGTTATAGTATCCCATGCTTTTCCCTTTGGATGCCTCTAGAATCAATCACCTTGTAAAGTGGTTGTTGGGATTGTTGTATGTTATGTTTTGGTTGACCTTGTGGTTTGGTCCTGTGATCGTTCTGCTTGTCTGCCTTGGTCGTGGGTCCTTTCTTGTCATCTCCTAGCACGGGGGGTGGACCTTCGGGCCCACGCGGTTGGGTGGAACGTGCTATGCACCCCATTGGGTTCCCAGGTTGTGAAGCGAAAGTGGATGTAGAGTTTCCAGAGCTTCACATTGTTGAAGACTATCCCTCACTTTTGTACCTTATTCTCCTTTAATGCATTATTCTTGTACTTGATGTACTCTTCTCATTGTTATAAGGGAAGCATTATGTAATGTATTAATGTATTCATGATGTGTTGTATATGTGGAATTATGCTCCACAATTGTAATATTAAACTATGAGTTGAAATGTAATACATGATGAATATCTTTTCCACTCTTTTGATCATTAATAGTTGTATGTCATCATTATGTAATCTTGGTTGTTTATTCGCTTTCGTTTGATAAAAGTTTATGATTCGTAATGACCGTTCCTTGTACCCCAGAGGACGTGAATGGATTTGTAAATCTATAATTGCTTTTCATGTAATGAATGTACAAATTAATCTTATACAATGTTTCACTTTCAAAAAAAAAATTGTGTGGTGTTTGCTATCCTTTGGGGTTCACACAGCGGGGCGTTACACTCTGGGCCTTGAAAGGGTCAAAAGAGAAAACTGTTTTTTATTTCTTCCAAAGAAACAATTATGGTCATAATTTTATTATCTTCTTCATTCAAAATGAATGTAATTTCTCATCTTTATATTACTTTCCTTAGCTTGTACTTTGTTAAAGGTTGAAATAAATGTGAGAAAATATTTGCCTTCTCTTCTTTTGAGTCTGTAATAACCCCTTCATCTATGGTCATACTTGATATTGTGTTTATTTTTCTATGTTTGAGAGTGGACTAGTGAAAGAACATTGTGTTCCTATCCCCAATAGTAAACCAATTGTTTCTTGATTTTTGTTTCCAAAACATTTCCTTTTTTATCACAACCCTTTTCTAATCTTCTCTCAGAACAACATCCTCTTAGTGTGGATTTTGATCATTGTCTCCTTTTTTCCATTTTTTCTTGACTTTTATAGTTTTTGACTCAAGAAATATATATACTAAAAAATATTCCCAAACAAGATTTATTCCAATTTTTTAGCTTTGACACCAATCTAACACATGACAATCTCATTTTGAGGTTGTTCCCTCCAATCCATAATGCAATCTTTGAATTGTGGGTGAGACATTATTTCATATTTAAAGGGCTAGGGCCCTTTTCTAATAGGGTCATTCTAGTTTAGAATCAAGGGATTGTGATTTGAACCCATCCTAGGCAAGGTAGTTAGGGAGACATTAGCAACAATACCCTAGGTAGTTGAAATTAGAAACTTGTTGAATTTAACTTGGATAGAGTGGTTTTAGGTTCTTATGTTAGACCAAGTGAACAAAGAACCTTGAGATTCAATATCTATTAGATAAGTGTTATACAAAAAATTAACTAGCCCAATCATGCTATCAAAATAGTTCACTATTCCACCTGATTTCTCTGAACAAACTAAATGTGTGTTGAAGTAACCTTCCACAATCCAAGAGTTCCTTGAATTACAAAGATTCTAGAAGAGAAATTCCCAAAGAGAACTTCACTTAGATATAATATTTGGGGTATACATATATATTAGGTTTCATTTTTCTTTATTATCCATTCTAAGAAAGCTAACTTGTAGATGATTTTTTGATTTCCTTTCCTTCAAGAATATGAGAGTTCACAAAGTGATTAGACCACCAGAAGCACAGACAACATTAGAGGAGCAATACTTGATGCTAGGCCAGATCAATTTAGCCACCAAATTTTTGGTTTATTTATTTATTTTGTATTCTTGAATTAGAGCAATGTCCACTTTATTTTCTTTTATGCAATTCTTTAAAATCATCTATTTTTTAGGGCTATGGAGTCTTGTGACGTTCTAAGAGAGTATGATCATTTAATGTTTCTTCTAGAGGTGGACATCTCGAGAGTCTTTTGTTTTCCACAAGAAACTTACTTGTCCATTTCCTTTGATTTGGTTATTGTGGGTCTATGAATCTTTTGATATGAACCTGCATCAGTTATCTTCCGAAGTTCCTTCTTATTTTTTCTTGTTTTAAGAAGGAGAGATAAAACATTAAAATCCACTTGAGGGTTGGTGCTAGGGTCAATTTTGACTTCAAAATTCTCCTCTAAGGAGATTACAATTATTCCTTCCTCCTTTTCATTTCTTTCTAAAGGTGATCCATCCTTTTTTTCATCTCTAATTGGTTTTGAGCTTACTCTCTGCTCCACTTTATTCTCTTGAAATAGTTTTTTGACTAACATTCTATCTAGGGGAGCCAAGGATTCAAAATATGTGGTACTTCCATCCATCCTTTGAAAATTATTCAAGAAAGATTAACCAACCTTTGGAGGGGAAGGTTATAAAGAATTGAAAAGGTTTAAGATATTCTTCTAGAAAAGGTAATGTTCTAAGTCTTTCTCTAGTCTGACCTCAAATGTTGAATTCTTCAAAAGGAAAACCTCCTCTAAAATCCCCAAACTAGGGGAATGATAAAACAAGTCTTTCCACACCTGCATTTTTTTTTTTTCCTTTGGCCCAATATTATAGACCACACATCAATTCATCAAATGTCCAAACTATAATAAATTTTGGGAATAAAGCCTTGATTTTTCATAACGAATTTTTGAGTTCACTTCCTAATTTAGATTGAAGAGTGTTTGAGTTTGGAAAGCACGTATTCACCTACACATTGAAATAGATCCTAGCTTATGAATAGGTGATTTGATCTCTTAACACCAAGGTACCTTCGTCACAAATAGGAGAGGTATTGGAAGAAGGACGACTATGATTGTCATGATCATCTATGATCGTATTCTCTTGCACCAAAACATTGTTACAAGTAGGAGAGACAGTAGGATAAGAGTGAAGGATAGGTAGAGTTATATCAAGAAATGTGTCAATGATTTCACTCTCTTGCATCAAGGTACTCTCATAATTAGGAAAGATATTGGGAGAATGACTAACATGTTTGTTAATGAACTCATTTATTTCCTCTATATTTTACTCATAAGTAAAATCTCCTTACTTATGAGTAGTTAAATGAGTAGGTGAATAGGCCCCCATTTACCTACACATTGACATAGATCCTATCTTATAAGTACATTCTGCTTACTTATGAGTAAAATCTAGAGAAAATAAATGAGTTCATTTACAAACATGCTAGTCATTCTCCCAATATATTTCCTAATTATGAGAGTACCTTGATGCAAGAGAGTGAAATCATTGACACATTTCCTAATATAAATCTACCTATCCTCCACTCATCTCCTACTATCTCTCCTACTTGTAAGAATGTTTTAGTGCAAGAGAATGAAATCACAGATGATCATGGCAATCATAGTTGTCCTTTCGATATCTCTCCTATCTGTGATGAAGGTACCTTGGTGTTATAAGAAAAAATCATTAAGCATCATGGGAATCTTGTTTGTACCTCTCCCAATGCTTTACCCATTTGGAAAAATATGGTAGCAAACAAATATGATATCATTAATACATTTCTTTTGAAAGATATTAAGATGGCTTCTGTAGATGCTAACAAAAACCTAGACCTTGCCTCGATAGAAGATAATCAACAAGAAGTCAAATCCATTGAGGTTATGAACACACAATTGGCCATTAGATATCCTCCAATTATTGGACCTCCTAAAAATCCTTTTGTACCTCCTAAGATTCCTCTAATTATTGGATCTCCTAAGTCACCTCCTAAGCCACTTCTCATTATAGGACATCCTAAACCTCCAGGTGCTAGATCTTAAACTTTGCAAAACAACTTACTAGTAATCATGTGTCACAACAACCAAGTTATAATACTATAGCTCACACATAACACTAGAAATAATAAGCAACCAAGGAAAAAACAGGCCATTCCTTCATTGATACCATTCCCACAACCTGTTTTACCTAGTGCCCCTCATTTACCACAAAATAGTAGAAATGAGTATGATCTTATGGAACAAATTCATGTCATGCCCAAAATTTTCACTAGAAAAACCCAACCAATTTTTTTTCGAGCATTGAATGATCTAACACGGTGAGAGCATGAGGTGTAACACTAAACACGATACTAGTGCAACACCCTCGCAAGGACCTAACTGAATTTAGAGCTTAAGTTAGGAATGAGCACAGTCAGGTGTGCTACGTCCATCGTGCACATTCAAAGCCAAATTATGAAATCCCTGCGCCACTTAGATCTTGAGGTATGGAGTGTAGGCCATGCGTAAATAGGAATAAATGTCAACATTTCTCCTTGAGGCAATTTATTGAATCCCAATATAAATGTGTTTAATAATTGTGAGGAATGTGTACATGGAGTTCATCTTAACTTCATCGTTAGGGTTAAAAGAGGATTAGGGTGGGATCTTATCATGCCCACTATTTTTCCTAGGAAACACAATTTTTTTTTATTTTAAAAATCTATTAATTAAGCTAATTAACACTCTCTAAGTGTTTAGGATGTAACTCTAAACATGATAAAAGTTGTACAACTCCTTGAAGGCAATTCACAAAATTAAATGTAAGGATGTCTATTCAATTAATTAGATATGCTCTCCTCGGGATGCTGCAGAATCATGAGTATTGGATTGGATAGGGTAAGGCAATGGTTTAAAAAATGATTTAACTTTATACCCTTAGTATGGGGATGTCATACCCAAAAAATTTCGTTAGAATGATTACTTATTTCATAGTATCTTTTTAATTGATATTCTACCACAAATGTTAATGTTATCAACCATATTACCATTTTTCATGGAAGTGATGATCTCGATTATTACAATTATACACATCATGCTAGAATTAGTTTACATTAATCCAAACAATGATAAGATTATTATTCACCCCAACTAACATTAGTTACGCTAAGCCTCAAATTTGCTTTAGCCTATTACTATCATTGAATCACACAAATATTAATATGGGATTATCACCATTGACAGTTTTCATTGAAACAACATATTAATACTACTATTTACCCTTAAACTAAAAATACGATTACCAAGGATTTTAGTATTAGACTTCATGTTAACTTTTTTAATGGTACTATCCTTTAATTGAGAAAGTTATCTTTGTACGTGTAATTATTACCAATCAAAGATTTACATTGATATTGAATCTCATAATTATATTAATATTATTTTTATCACCTAAGTGAATATTAATATTAACATTAAATCTCATTACTAGTATTATCTTTCCTCTACCCATAATAGCAATGTTTTGAAATATAAAGCATCAAAACAAGGGTGCTGACCCATAAGAACAAGGCACCAAAGGCCATCCATCGAAAGCACACTAACAACACAGTGACAACAGAGAGAAAGCCATCACTCACAACACATCATCAAAAACAAAAAGTAACAGTATACGTAAGATGACAAGGTTCAACATGCAAGCATGAAACCAGCCAAATAAGTCCAAGGACCACCAGGGGCCCATCAAGTTTAGCAGAAAAAAATGAACAATAAGACATAAAATAAACAAGAACAAACAGGCCCAGCGGCCTAATTTTTATCCTTCCTGCCAGGAAAATTATGTAAGGCAGTCGCCCAATCCGTCGTGAGGAACTCGAGCAGCTCCTTGAAATCAACATCAAGTTCAACATCTTCCGCAAACTTGTCCTTTTGAAGCAAACAGAGACTAGTTGCCGACCTATGCATGACCCTCAGGGCAAATTGGGTCACCTCCTGGACCTTCTTTTCCAACCTCTTCAATCGCCCCTTTAGCAAGCCAGCCTGTTCCCAAGCCAGGTCTTTTTCCTTGTGATCATCCTTCAAGGGAGCTTTTCCTTTAACAACATCAGAGGACTGGGGGGTAATTTCCAACACATTGTCACCGGAAGGGCCCTTCTTTAAACTTTTCGACACATGGGACTCACTGTTCATCGACATCGAACGACCTTCTCCTCCCACCACCATTTCCTCATGGCTTCCATTGTCACTCTTGAGATCCTTTTCTGAATCAGAGGCTTCCTTAAGGCTTCCAATCTTGTCCTGCTTACAAACCAGTCTATGAGAACGACGATGGGTGTTAGTTTCCTTAGTGATCTCAACATCAGAGTCAATTTGATGGCAAACTTTATCTTTTTTAGAGGCTTTCGCCTTAGGGTGCGGGGTAGGGGCAAGCCGCTTTCTTTCCCTACCCGTATCCTCCGGGCCCATACTAGGGGAAGTGCCATGGGGATGGGCTTTCAAGGTAGGATTCTTGAGGCATTTTTTCTTGCTTGGGCCCGGCGTGTCCAAAATAGTAGCAGAGGGGGGAGTGGACGAAACCGGGGTTTCATCAAGAGTAGGGAGAGACAGAACTTCTTGCACAGTGATAGGCCGAGCAGGGCAAAGCGCCATATGGAAATGATAAAGCCTAGATATAAGGCCCTGGTGAAGGATAGTATAATTCTTTCCAAAATTATTATTAAATATAACAACAAATTTACCATGGCTTGAAGTAATATTTGGACACTTAACTTGTCATAGCCAATAAGGCTAGATGCTAGACCCTCTATTGCTGATTTATTATTATTATTATTTTCTTTTAAATTTAAAATTTAACATTAATAGCATTATCTCTACTTAATCGAAATATTTACTCTTCAATTTGCAATACTTATGTTATTACTATATAATCACACTAGAATGATGTTATCACTAATGTTATCCCTATATTACACTACCATGAGTAAATTAATAATTTACTAATTTATCACTATGATTATACCAACATTAACATTGGATAATAGTATAAACTGGTATTACCTTCAATATTAATATTTATTTTTATATTAGTGTCACCTTTTACTTGAATTCCTATTATTATGCTATAATATCAATACTCCCTTAAATTTCAATTGAGTTGTACTATGATCTCTCTCTTTGCATAATGTTGTTTTATCTATTAATTTTTTATTTTTTACTTTCTTCTAAAAGAATTACGAATGCAAAACACACTCAATATTAATACCATACAATGAATAACATCACCTTGAGTAATTTTCCACAATATTAATTTTTATATTATTCTAATATAGTCATGCAATGTTAATGTTCCTCCGGTTATTAACAGTTCTCAATACCATCATTATTTATACTTATCTTTACACGATGGTTAGCTTTTATGTTAGTAGAGACATTATTTTTACTAATAGTTTTAAATTTGTTATCTGATATTCAAGTTAATTAGTAGCTATTTAGCAACGTCCACCAAATATTTATGTTAGTAGAGACATTATTTTTACTAATAGTTTTAAATTTGTTATCTGATATTCAAGTTAATTAGTAGCTATTTAGCAACGTCCACCAAATATTTATGTTAGTAGAGACATTATTTTTACTAATAGTTTTAAATTTGTTATCTGATATTCAAGCTAATTAGTAGCTATTTAGCAACGTCCACCAAATATTAAAGTGTACATGAAGTTATATTGGACATATCATTAATTTTCTAATCTATTGCTCCATTCTATGTGGATGTTGTGGTGCTCAACACCGTCTGGTTCAATTTTATGAAATTGCACATTTTATAGTCTTATACGTGCAAAGCAGAGGGCATATTAGATTGTCATTTCAATAGCAATTTTAATGTTCACAGAGCTGTCTCCTTCCAACTAACCCTTTTCGTAGCCTTGACGTTAAGGCAAGCACCATAAACACAATTACAATCTATCCTAGTTTATCTTATTTTATTTTCCAGAAAGGTTGTCAGGGCATTAAATTTAGAGCAACTAGTATGATCAGCTCGCCAGTTTAAGTCTTATCAATTTATTTGGTAAGGAAACTACCCTACTTACTGAAGATAGGTTAATCGTCCTTAGCACCTAACCTATTGGTTGAGAGAAGCGGTACACAAGTTGAACACATAAATTGCTCGATCACTCGTTTGATCGATTGTTTAAAGGTTCAACATTTGAATGTATCGTGCATTATCGTTCATAGTTAGGGCAAGACGTCATGCTTGGGTCCATGTCGACTTCCAGATCTCCTATAATTACTAAGGATCCTATGCCACCCACCTCTACAGATGAACATTACTAAAGCCATTTGGATTTTGACACTTCTTACTATCGTTACGTCATTCATATCTAATGGAAATGGCTGTCATCTATCGCCATGCTTTTGACATCCAAGCGATAAGGAAACTTCCATGATCCAAACCTGGTTACAGCAAGGAAGAGGGGAAATATGCGAACAGAAAACACAGGGAATACAATAGCCTTATGATTGATGTGATGTAAAATATAGTGGGTGAGTCCACTGAATTCGTCGAAGTAATTATTTTACAGGGGCAAATGAATGTTTGAAGGTGCATAGGCTATTCATGTCCCAGGGCGATTGGTGAGCATGTATACTACCACGTACACATTATATGTCAGGAAATCTAAGCTCTTTAGCAGAAGGAAATCAAATTATGAAGATTTGCTACAACATGGTGTACTACCTAATACGCAAGAAGATTATTTCACGACAATTGGTGTTAGGATATGGCAGATGTCGTACGCGTCCTTCCAGAAGAAATGCAGAGTGATGAAGTGACAGAAAAAGTTAAGGCGATGATTTACTTCCCTCACCCACTCAGGTGATACTACAACTCATCACAGCACACAATAATAACTCAATGCCCTCATTACGCCTGCTGGGTGAAATGTTTATTATTTTTTTGATCATATTCATTTAACTTTATTCAATCTTATTACTGCTCAGTAGCTTTTTTTGTTTCAATGGCGCCCGTCCCGTGAGTAATCCATAATTGATAGGCATGAGCCTGAAGTTCGCTCTCTACCTGCTTGCCCTCGGGGCATAGCCCATTGATTTAGCCTCGTTTGATGTAAAGAATATCTTATATAGAAATTTTCTAAAACATTTACTCCATTCAATAAGCTTATGTGCATAACTTTATTCCTTTGCATATCTATTAGAATATTTTCACATGTGTTAGTGATAAAATAATACCTTCTTTTCAAGTTGATGCTGAAAAGCTAGAACTTTTCATTGCTAGAATTTGTATGCAATTTATCCCCTATTGTACCTATGGAATTTGTTTACATTTGAAATAGAGATATTTATGATGCAAACTATAGCATTGCATTAAAATTCTTCCTTAACTCGAGTTTGACGGCAAGATCATAGGTAGATTCTAATGAAATGTTACCTTTCCAAATAGTGTTGCATGCTTGTAAGAGAGGGGGACCAACCACGTCAAGACTCCAGATCATGGAGAGCCGAGAGCGGAGGGTTGCCCTAACTTACCTTACTCTAAAAGACAAAGATTGAGAATGAAGAGCACTATGTAGTACTTTTATTACTCTTCAGACTTGAAGTTCAGGTTTGTGCTAGGCGAGCTAGTTTTTGGGGTCGGTACTGCACCTTAGACAAATCTCTATCCGAGGACAACAACGCGGTTTTGGAATGACAACTTGACGCGCTGGCATCTCTCTATTGCGTTGGCATTTGTACGACCAGAAAACATGAAGTATAGTAAAAACTACCTAAGAACTTACTAATAACCTAGCTAGTTGGTTGTGATGAGAAAAATAGAATAAGAAAGTACCGAAAGTAAAGACAGAAATGATAAAGCAAGTAAATAAAATCTAGGGTGATGAAGATAATCTCACAAAAGTACCAGTTCACCAGCTAGATCCATGCATATGTCCACCTCAACACAAACAAGAAGGGGAGAATTGTTGGGGCTATATAGGGGTTTGCCTTAGTTAGACCCCCGTTTTGGTGTTTCCACCTCCACGAACAACCAAAAAGAAATGAAGTAGAATATGCGATAAAGAAAGTGAATATAGCAATGAACACTACAAAACAATACTATGCTACTCTATCAAATCACAAAGGAGAGGAGTGAAGCGTTACCATCTCCACCCAAAATCTCACTAGCCAATGGAAGGATAATGCAAGGTATGGACTTGGCAAAGTCACCACAGTCGCAGTGGTGATGAAGGGAGGTCTCGCAAGACTCCAAGCCCACATTTCTATGGATTGCCTCATACTTGCAATGTGGAGTTGATGGAGTGTCAATGCTGCTACATTGCTCACAATGGAATGCTAGAATATTGATTGAGAGTGAAGAAGTGAAGAGATTACAAGAAGAATAAAGTGAGTGAATGTGTAGAGGAGCTAGAAAGAGATGAACTAATTGAATAAAGAATTAATTTGAAGGTAGAATGAGAAAGAATAAGTCATTTTCAGGTCGGTTGGTCGAAGAAGGACGTTACAATTCGACCCCAATCGGGTGTGTAATGCCTCTGCCAACTTCAGACATAGGAATCCGTCAGGGATGGCAATGCACCACACATATGTCCACACATCACATGCTCATCCCCTACAAATATTCTCTCATTGACACACAAGAAAAAATTCAAGTGGATGGAAGGCAGGTGGGTGATGTAGAATTTTTCCTTCAAACTTGATTTTCTAAGGTGAGGGTATGTGAAAGGGGAATTTTTCTAAGGGGTGCAAATTCGCTTCTATACATTTTTCCCCCACTTTAGTGAGCACAAATATTGATGAGTGTTCGGTATAGTAGATCAAAGAGTTAGAAATGTATACTTGAACTGTCGAGGAAGCACACCACGATCTGATGAACTCGAAAGCGTAGGGTAGTCAAAGGACTCCATAGGTACTCTCCCTGAGGAATTTCGAACAAAAGGAATCCATAGCCTCGAAGAACTATGAAGTTGCACAAAGTACACCAAAGGTCCTCAAACCATTGATGGACAAATTCCGCAGGATGTAAGCATCTCACAGGCCCACAAACCTGCAAGAAGGAAACCCCCAAGTTCTCCCTCATGAAGGAAGCCCAGTGAAGTAAGTGCCTTACAGGATTGTAGACTTGTAAGAAGGAAACCCCCAAGTTCTCTCTCATGAAGGAAGCCCGATGTAAGGGGACTCCGCAGAGTCAGATTGGAAAGCGGCTTCATAGGAACACCTACAAAGCAACATGTTAATCTGTAGATAAAACATGTTAGAAAACAAAGCAGCCACGCAGGAAAACAAGCAAGCAGTTGCACAAATATTCATCAAATTGAAAGGATTTCAAAGGGGTTCCTTGGGAACCTTTAAAAAAAAAGAGGGTCCACTCAAGGGACGCACTGTTTGAAAGTGTAAAAGAGACATTTTTTCTCAAATCAATTCATTATCAAGGAATCCTTTCAAAAGATGTTCACTTCATCAAGGAATTCGAAAGGAAGAAGATGCTCCCTCACGAGGGGAAGGTTGATGCTTCTCCTGCAAAAAAAAGTTGCTCCCTCCTCGAAGGAAAGTTCTCAAGTTCTTTCTTTGTGAACCCATGATGAAGGAAACACGTTCCTCTAGGGGTCCAAGTTGAGAATGCAATTTTTGAAAAAAGGTTTGCAAGGATTTTCGAGAAAAGATTCATTGTCAATGAATGCATTTTCTGAAAATTGAAGTATCATGAACATGACGTTTTCATACATACGAGGGACAACCCAAGCAAAGAAGAGAGAAAGATAAGGAAAAGAAACAATGACATCACAAACAAAGGGCAAAGGGGTGGTATGATATTTCAGGGTCAAAGCTACTCATAAATATATAGAAGTATAATAATAGTATACAAATGAACTGTCATCAACCCCCTACTATATTAGACCATATGAAGAATGCACGAGAAGAAAAAGTAAAAATAAAAAATCAAGTCAACATGGAAGGGAAGCCTAAATGCCCCCAACACTTTGCATCGTCCCCAATTTGTTGAAAGTCAAAACACATAGCATAGGAAGAATGATGATACAAATAGAAGAAGGTTTATGACACGAAATCACTCCTATATCCAAGCACCAACAAGGGTGACAAAGGTCATCCAGGAACACATAACACAAGCACAGGGGAACACGTCACAACATACACACACCTAATCTAAAGGTAAAGAAGAGGCCCCCCCTTAACACTCATCAACCAAGAGGTCGTTCGCTTCCTAATCTAGATCATTATAAGAAGGTAGATGGGCCTGTAGTGGTGGAATATTAAGGAGAGGAACTTTCGACCCTCCTGCAACAAGGGCTAAGGAAGAAGGACCTGCAAGGTCTTCTCCACTCGACTCTTGTGGAGCTATGGTCAACGATTTCGTGAAGATTTCTGACAAGGCTGGGACCTCGTCCAGAGAGTTGAACATGCACTTTACAGGAGTGTCATGTCGTACCTCAATGGGCAAGGAGGACGATGCCCGAGATTCAGCGCTTGGCTCACCAAGCGACTCGAGAGTGGTGAAAAACTTCAGGGAAGCCAGAACTTGCTCCATCACTAGAATGAAACAAGCTAGCGCAAGACCACCTTTTGGAGAAGGTGGGCTCCTCTTACACCCTCCATTGTTAGAAGGGCCAACCTCTACCTTCTGCTTTTTTGGGGGATGTGAACTCCCCACAGATGAGGCAAGAGGTGCAGAGGAGGAGGAGGAGAAAACCACGAAAAACACTACTGAGGTATTCGACATGTCCACAGGTTTCGGGAATGGTGGGATGTCTGGAAGGGACATCAAAAGGGGTGGCTTGACCAAAGGAGCGATAAACACCTACACCTTTTTGGGGTTAGGCGCACTTGCGCTCACAATAGGAGCTAGAAGCGAGACTAAGATCCATTGAACAAAAGCAGAGGGGAGGAGAGAGGAGGACACAATAGGAGACCCTAAAATAGGGGTTGTCATCTCCTCTTCCTTCTTTTAAAAAGAGGCCTACTTAGCCGCTAGAGCTTTTTGCCGACGCTTGCACTCATGCCAAAGCAATTTCTGCGACTCTTTGAGCTAGAGGCTAGGAGCTGTGAAGGGACAAAAGACTCCTGCTCAGCCATAGGGGTGTCCATCACAGTTATTTTTGGTAGAGGCACAAACTCCTGAACAGGAGCAGGAGGAAGCGATTGAAAGACAACGGGGGGAGTTGGCTCTAGCACCTTAGTGGTGGGCCTCTTCCCATTTACTGCTTTAGGAGAAGGAGCGGTGGGAGGCTGCGAAGGCTGAGACATAGAGGAATCCCCTCGAGGACCCTTCCTTCTACCATACAGGGAGGGCCAAGGTGATAGGATGTCGTTAGGTGCTAACACTTTAGTTGATAAATACATTCATATATCTACCGGGTAGTGTTCGAAGGCTATATGCAATAGAAGACATCTTGACTATCTCCCTTGGGTTTCCTAGATGTTGGACAACTAAAATAAAATTCTAAACTAAAAGACCACTACACTTAGAAAACAAGAAATCATCTATCTAGAAAGCTTGAAATAACTAAACTAGAAAGTAGAAAACTATGAATCTAAAAAGCATAACAACTAAACTAGAAAGCATGGAAATGATTAAACTAAGAAATGTATAAATTGTTGAAGAAGTAAAGCTTGTAAAAAAATTGGGAAACATTGATCTAACAAAAGATAACAATCTAAACAACTAATAGAAAATGATTTAACAATCTGAAACAACTGAAAGAAGGTGCTCTGAAACTTTAGACACTAAACTCAAAGACTACAGACTTAGCTACAACCTGCAGGATTAGTCTTAACATAATTATACACATGAAAATAAACTTCAATTCCAACTGTTATCTACTAAATGAAAGTATATAATTAAAATTAAAATACTTATCTATCTAATCTACAACCCCTCGAGTGGCCAGCTCTCGGGTGCTCCTACACCTAGCTCATATCAGATACACTAGTAACTCCAAATTACTTCATTCTGACACACCCTAGCCATAGCAGAGTCAGTGCATTGGATTTCTCCCTACATTTCCCCCTAGTAAATTCAAATTACTTCATTCTAACCTAGCCATAGTAGAGTCAATGCATTGGATTTCTCCCTACATTTCTACCATTTTTGTAAATTCCTCTCTATTAACAGGCTTATGGTAGATGCGTAATTGGTGTCCATTAACTAGGAGAGTTCGAGTATCACCATCAATGGGTCTCAACCGAACCGAACCATTTGCAAATACCTCAAAAATTTCATATGGTCTGAGCCAATGCGTTATGAGTTTTCCATGGTGATCCTTGTATTTGGAATTGAACAATAATTCCCAATCCCCATTATGGAATTCTCTCTCCTTGATATGTTTGTCATTCTAGACCTTGCATTGTTGTTGCACCATCTTGGTTTGATGGATGACATCCAAACAGAGTTCATCCAATTCACTAAGTTGTAAAAATCTCTCTATCTGGGCTTGTTTAAGATCTATACCTAACTCCATGGCTGTCCGAAGATTTTGGAGTTCAAATTCAATGGGCAAGAGAGTTTTCTTCCCAAAAACTAACTCGTATGGAATATACCTCGTAGTTGATTTCCAAGTGATGTTATAAGCCCAAACGACTTCATGTAGTTTCCGAGCCTAGTCTTTCCTTCTTGATGAAACAATTTTTGTTAAAATGTTTTCCAATTCCCTGTTAGTGACTTCGACCTGTCCATTCGCTTGAAGGTGGTAGGGTGAGGAATTCTTGTGACTCACCTGGAAATGATTTGTGAAGGCTAACAAAACCTTAGACATAAACTGGGGGCCCTGATATGTGATAATTATCCTAAGAGTTATGAATCTGAGGAAGATTCTGTTGTAAAGGAAATCAACTACTTGTTCCTCCCTAGCAACACGTAGGGCTTGCACTTTTTCCCACTTAGTTAGGTAGTCAGTACAGGACAAAATATACTCTTTTCCTTGTGAAGGAGGATCTATAGGGTCAATAAAATCCAATCCCCATTTTTCAAATGGTTCAAGGACTACCTGAGGCTGCAAGGGCATTTCATTAGATGTAGTTGGTCTTCATACCCTTTGACATTCATCACATTTTCAAACATATTTCTTGATATCCTTATGCATAGAAGGTCAGTAGTATCCTACTCCCAAAATCTTGTGGCTTGTCCTTTTAACAGAATAATACCCTCCAGAAGGATCATCATGATAGGCTCTAAGGATTCTATAGATATCATCTTTCCTAACACAACATTGTAGAACCATATCAGGTCCACATCGAAATAGGATCCCATTAATCCATTTGAAAGGGGCACTTTCTCTAACAAGGCGTTTCTTCTATTTTGATAAAAATGAGGTGGTACTTCTACAGTGGCAAAGTAGTTTGCAATATCGACAAACCAAGGGGTTTTAGTAGAGATGACAAACATATTTTCATCTAGGAACTCATCCTGTACCAGAGCACAATCACCATCATGCTTAATTCAGGATAAGAAATCCGTGACTACATTGGACTTCCTTGGTTTGTCAATAATTGTTATGTTGAATTCCTAGAGAAGAAGCAACCACCTAATTATCCTTGCATTTACTATAGGTTTATTCATGAGGTACTTGATGGCTGAGTGATTTGTGTATACTATGAATTTGTATCACATGATGTAATGTCAAAATTTATTAATTACATGAACTACAATTAAGAATTCTTTGTCCGTTGTGGTATAATTCCTTTATGTTGGAGTCAGATTCTTACTGATGAAATATATGACATATTTTCCCCCATTCTCATCTTCTTGTCCTAAAACCGCTCCAATGGCATCATCAGATGCATCAACATAGATATGGAACGAAAGGTTCCAATTAGGTTCACGAAGGACAGGAGCAAAGATGAGTTTCTCCTTGATGATTTCAAATGATGACTGACACTCAGGTGTCGAGATGAACTCTACATTCTTCTGAAGAAGGGAAAACATAGGGGCTGCTATTTTGCTGAAATTTTCTATGAATCTTCGATAGTATCCAACATGCCCTAAGAAACTTCTGACATCAGTCTGGGTTTTTGGGGTCTCAAGTTGTTGTATTACTTCAATTTTCTTAGTATCAACCTTAATCCCTTCAGCTAAAATATGGTGTCCTAGCACTATTCCTTGTTCTACCATTATCAGACATTTCTCTTGGCTTAGGGACAAACGATGATCTTCACATTGCTTCAAAACCTTATCTAGATTTTGGAGAACCTCATCAAATATTGAACCATATACAATGAAGTCATCCATATGGACTTCCACACACTCATTCACCAACTCAACAAATATAGCTAGGATAACTCTCTGGAACGTTGCAGGAGCATTACATAGCCCAAAAGGAAGAACCCAATATGCAAATTTCCCTCAAGGTAAAGTAAAGGTTGTCTTTTCCTGGTCTTCTACTGCTACTTGTATCTAGTTGTAACAACTAAATCCGTCCAAAAATGAAAAATGTTTCCTCCTAGCCAAATTATCTAGCACCTGGTCTACAAATGGTAGAGGGAAGTAATCTCTGCGTGTTGCTTTGTTTAGTTCCCTATAGTCTACACACACTCTCCACTTTCCATTTTTATTTGGAACTACAACCAAAGGTGACACCCATTTGCTGTCAAAAATTAGATAAATAAGCCCTATTTGTAGGAGTTTCTCAATTTTAGTTTTAACGATGTCTTTCAAGGTAGGATTGAGTCTCCATTGTGGTTAGCGAATAGGTTGAACATCCTTAGTATAGATATGATGAGTACACACAATTGGGTGTATTCTTCTCATATCTGTATAGTCCCAAGCAAAAGCTTTAAATCTATTCACCAGGGTGTCAAACAATTTGTGTTCTTCCGGCCTCGTCAACAAACTGTTAATGTTCAAAGTTTTTCCTGGTAGCAACATAATGGTTTTAACTCCTGGATGGTTGGATGTGATAGTATACATGGGCCTTGTCAAGGTGTTGGAGGACAATTATGAGGTATGGTTTCATGAAGCTTGGCAATGCCTGCAAAGAAATGGTGCATTTTTGGAACTAAGTTTGTCAAAGGACAAGGAAATCCCATGAAATTGGCATTTTCAAATTCTATGTGATCTATGTTGATTGGGTGTCCTAGGATCTCTTCTACATCTGGCATCTCCTCACCACTCAAATCCATAGTAAGACTTTCCACGTTTTTTCCAATTCATCCTCTAATTCTTCACCATGCTGTTTGATGACTACCATGGCCAGTGAAGCCAAATTTTCCTGTCCGTTGGGACTTTCTAGTTCATCAACCCATACTTTATTGTGTTTGGCAAGCTTGGCAAGAGGATACAAAAATAAATGTTTTCTATTAGGTCCATGTGAAATGGTCATTCCTCCCTCTCTATAGTCAATTGTGGCTGCAACAATAGCCATCCATGGTTGTCCAAGAATTATTGGATAACTGTCTTTAGGTGTAAGAGACTCAATTATTTGAAAATCTACTAGATATTCCCATCCATCCACCTTAACAAGAACATTTTCAATAACACCCTTGGGAATAGATATGGATTGGTTTTCCATTTGCAAGATTGTAGTCGTGGGATGTAAATCAATAAGTCCCAAATTTTCCATCACATCAACAATCATTATGTTAATCGCTGCTCCAAGGTCCACCAAAGCACTAGGTATTGGTACCTCATTAACTGTTACTATTATAAGTGGACTACTTGGATCATCATATTTTAGAGCAGTGGTTATTCCAACCAACAAGTCAACTAGATAACCATTTATGTGGAAAATATTTATTCATTTTGGTTTCCTCCTTGGAGTTTTGATACACAACTGTTTGATCAACTAGTTCAACTTAGGAATCTCCTTAATCGCTTATAGAAAAGGAACTTCAATCTACAACTGTTTAATTTTTTGTATCAATGCGGTTTCGGTAGATGTGGTCATTTCTGAAGTATCTTTCACGGTGATTGGTTTCAGACGCTCTAGAAAAGGTGCTTTAATTTTGTCCTTAGGGGTGGAATCCTTCAAAAGATCAGTTGGAGATTGACCCCCTTCCTCCTGAGGTAGGTTGAAAGCTCTAGTTGAAGATGGTGGGTCAGGCTTGTCTTGAGTAGATTTTGGGGTTTTTTCTACGGATTTGGGTGTTGTTGTAGTTGTATCAGCTGAATTCTTAATAGGTTCATCCAAAATTTCTTCAATAGTCGACTGCAAAAGTGTTTTTCTAGACCTCAACTATAAGTTTCCACAGTGTATCGCATTAAGTCCAGTGACATTTTATTGTTCAGTGGAATACACTAGAGTGTTCAGACGATTGTTCTTTGGATTGGGAACATGTTGCACCGGAAGTTGTGGTTGGTTAACTTGTTCATTTTGTTGAGTACTCTGGGGAGGTGGAAAAATATTTTCCTATCGAGTAGGCATCCTTTTGGGACTAGTATAAAACTGGTGTTGAGGTTGATTCCATTGAGGAATATGATTCTGAGGGTACCACTGTTGAGGCTGGTTAGGTCACTAAGGATCACCCCAAGATTGATTTTCCCATTTAGGTGGTCCCCAAGGATAAGTTTCCCAATTAAGTGGTACTTGAGGTGGTACCTGAGGCCAGGGTACTGCCCATTGATTATTATTCCAGTTGGGTTGAGGTCTCTAGTTAGGGTTTGAATTTTGGCCATAGGAAAAATTCCCTCCAGTTCTTTGATTTACAACATTGACTTCTTCCTCAACCGGGGGTGTTCTTTTCTTAGAATTCTTGATTTCATTCAGAAGCTCACACTGATCAATGGGGTGGTCCTTGTCACAAACTTGACAAATGTCAATTTTGTCAACTTTGTCCAAAGGGCATTCCCTTATCAAATGTTTGTTTCGGCACCTGGGGCAGTAAATGGACAAAGTCTCAAGAATTCGCATTTTAGCCTATATGCCATCTAATGTGGTGTTTAGCTAAACAAGAATATCAGTCTTGAAATTAGCTAGCTCTTTGCGTAGTTTTCCTATTTCATTGGAACCTTTAAAGAAGGTGGAGTTTCAGATACCTCCTCGAGTATGGGAGAAATTTCAACACAATTCAGTAATATCATCAAGCCCTGGTTGGGACACATCTCCTTTTCCCATTAAATCCAAGCTCCTTTGAGCTTTGCCGTCAAGACCCTTAAGGAATAAGGTCTTTAGAATATCAAAACTTATAACTTCTCCACCACATCGTTTAGACAAGAAGATAAACCTATCTAGGTAATCCTCTAGACTTTTGTCCTCATTTTTCCTTATTTTGAATAGTTCTTGTTTCCTATCGTTGATCCTACAGTAACTTTGGTATTTCTCCAAAAAGCCAGACTCCATTTCATCCCAGGAGGTTATCGATTGAGAAGCTAATCCCAAAACAAGCGCATGGCTGAGTCTTTCAGAGTGGAGGGAAAAAGCTTTAGTTTCTGGTTATCACTCTTGTAGTCATATGTTTGACACAAGACTTTAAACTCAAATAGAAATTTTTTAGGGTCCTTGGTAGACAAACCTTGAAAGGTTGGCAAGAAGGTTGGTGAGATATTTTTCATTGTCGTATCGTCATCTGCATCAATAGCAATAGGATAAGTGAATGTACGTGGTGGTGGAGGGTTATTATTGTTGGTGGAATTTCTACGGTCTCCCATGATGTTGAAGGGAATGTGGTCCTCTTCAAAAATTCGCTTAGTTGGGTGAGGTTTTGGAGTTTACAAAGGAATACGCTTCTCTACAATTATGTTTTCTCTTTCTGGGGTATGTGAGAAGGTCTCAGGTTGACCCTTCTCGATCAATTCCTCAGTAAGTTCTTGATCTGAGTTCCATTCCTCCCTACTTGTGGTTGGTACGTCAATTGGGGTTTTTTGGTATGAATCTTCTATGGGGGCCTCGTTTCCTAACCATGCAAAAAAAGAAGCCAAAGGACTATTTTTGTTCCTAAAAGAGGTGTTCGAGGTATCTTCTACTAACACTA
Source organism: Sequoia sempervirens (assembly GCA_007258455.2). Lineage (NCBI taxonomy): Eukaryota > Viridiplantae > Streptophyta > Pinopsida > Cupressales > Cupressaceae > Sequoia > Sequoia sempervirens. The sequence continues at coordinate 17,182 of VDFB02271425.1, read as the reverse complement.
GAAAAAGAAGGTCCCCAACAACGACGCCAAAAAGTGATAGGCTGTCATTAGGTCCTAACATTTTAGTTGATAAATACATTCATATATCAACCGGGTAGTGTTCAAAGACTATATGCAATAGAAGACATCTTGACTATCTCCCTTGGGTTTCCTAGATGTTGGATAGCTAAATAAAATTCTAAACTAAAAGGCCACTATAGTTAGAAAATAGGAAATCATCTATCTAGAAAGCTTGAAATAACTAAACTACAAAGCAAAAAACTATGTATCTAAAAATCATAACATCTAAACTAGAAAGTGATGAGACCATAAAATGTCTCATTATATCTATGAAATAACATCTTTTTCCTTTGCATATAAAGTGGATCTAAGTGTAGTTTCTGAACTTATGGTTTATTTAGAATGAAATAAAGAAGTTATATTTGGTTATTTCTTTGTAAATCATTGTTATCTTATTGTCAACTATTACCATTAAATCTTGGAAAAAGGTGTTAAAGTGTATGCATGTAGCTCCAAAGATCATGCTCTGAAGATGCTTCAGAAGTGCTCCAAAGATGCTCCAGAAGTGCTTCAAAGATGCTCCGAAAGTGCTCCGAAGACTAGTACATAATAATCTAAAGATGCCAATATTGCCCCAAAGTACAGTTGGATCCTTTGGATTGAAGTAATCACTTCCTTGATATCTATAAATAGACTTTCTATATTTAGATATCCTATTTTTAGGAATTACCATTTATGGTAATGGCCTAAATTAATCCGGTTGTATTCATACTTCTAAATTTGTATCTCGATATGTATTTTTAGTCATTAGTTTGTTGAGGCGGTTCCAACGTCTTCCTAGAAACGTGGACCTGTTGCCTATTTTTGGATAAGTAGATTTTGACATTAGATTGCCTAGATTTTTGGTAGTTTTTATTAGGTTTTGAGATGTGTTTAAATACACATCTCCTTCTCATTTTCTAGGAGCTTGAAGCAGTAAATCAATAAAATATATTTTGAAGTTCGAGAAAAAGCCCGTGTTCTGAATAAAATCCTCTTCCAAGGAATGAGCTGGCCACTCATTCCAGGGAAGATGGATTAATGTATTTTATTTGTTTATTTATTTATTTCTTTATTCTATAAATTGTTATTCTCTTTCTTTTATGTTTTGTAAATATTTATCTGTATAGTCTACTGTAAACCAGCAGGTGTCTTCTGTGTTTATTATTTTCTTTCAATTCAATAATTTACTTTTTTCCAAGTGTGTTCTTTAATTTATGCAAGTTTGGTGTGCTCTTTACTTCCTTCAAGTGTGCTATTTCAATTATGCAAGTGTGTTCTTTCAATTCGTGCAAGTGTGCTATTTGATTTCAGCAAGTGTGAAGTGTGGTAGAAGGGTTGTTAACCATAAATCTCTCTCTCCTATTGCATATTGCCTTTGGATGCCAACCTTGGATCGACATTATTAAATGATGTGATTGACAACCTCATCAGAAAGCATGAAAATGATTAAACTAAGAAATGTATAAATTGCTGAAGAAGTAAAGCTTGTAAAGAAATTGGAAAACATTGATCTAAAAAAAGATAACAATCTAAACAACTAACAAAAAATGATTTAACAATTTGAAACAACTGAAAGAAGCTACTTCAAAACTTCAGACACTAAACTCAAAGACTACAGACTCAGCTACAACCTGCTGGATTAGTCTTAAAAAAATTACAAACATGAAAATAAACTTCAATTCCATCTGTTATCTACTAAATGAAAGTACAAAATTAAAATTTAGATACTTATCTATCTAATCTACAACCCCTCGAGTGGCTAGCTCTTGGGTGCTCCTACGCCTAGCTGAGATCACATACACTAGTAACTCCAAATTAATTCATTCAAAGAACTCCATTCACATTATTCAATAACTCCAAAAGTGGCAGGAAAAACTTATTTTATTCATATGAAAAGTGTAACTTAGAAAACATAGTGATAGCATAACGATATTGTTCTGTATATTATAGTTTTCAATAGTTACATATTTATATAAGAGTATCTAACAAAATCCTACTTTTCAATTGGTAAAGCCTTCAACTAATTGTGAACAACTAATAGACTTTAAAGCCCATGACATGAAACATTCAAGAGGCTCGACATGAGCCATAAATTCTTTAAAACTGAAAATAAGAAAAACTACAAAAACTCGGTCCATTATGTATGCTCCTAAAGTTCTGACACCCATTCACTTGTCTTCAATGTTGTTGAAGTCTATGTTAAACCTCTTTGACTGAGATGGTAACCGATTGTGAGAGTTGACCTGTGGAATGCTCAAAAACTAAACCATTAAGTCAACGCAAATTAGCTTATTTTGACTAATTTCAAGAAATAAATATTGTATGCCTATTTACAAAAAAGAAAGCAATTAATTATCCTAAAGACAATTAATTGGCAGGGTAAGGATGGCTAAAATATTTGAGGTTAAGTATTTAGTCCATTATATTGATGAGGTTATTTCTACCTCATCACAAGGTCTAGTAGACATAGTAGGAAGATCATATACTCGAATCTTGGGTTTGTGCCAAGCTGGTATCATCAGATTCCTTAGGTAAAAGCCAAGAGTATTCATCCAAAACTCTTCTTCAGAAAGAGGAGTGGAAGAGGCACCCCGAGGACAGGCAGAATTCTCCTTTCCCTTTCAAGAAGAGGAGGCAGTTTGCTGCTGCACTATCAGAAGGGTCAAATTTGGCTATCCCTTGTCCTCGATCTTATACTTCACATAGTTTAGGTAAAGTAGGTCCGCTCTTGGGGGAAGCAGACCGACCGGGGCGAGCCAAAAATGATCCAATGAGTAGCCCCCATGGGACACCAATGATTGGTATCTAGTGTCATGCACTACATGCACAATACCTTTGTGGGAGAATTTCAAGCATTTATGAATGACATATGCGATTCTGTTTATGGAAGCTAGCCAAGGTATTCCTAACTTCACTTTGAACAAATCTGATTTTGGAATAACATCAAGGGTTGTGTCTACGACCCTAGGTCCAACTAGGAAAAAAAGAGTTATTGATCCATATGGCTTGAGAGAAAGACCATCGTGTGTATAGATGGTAGACTTTGTTTCTTCGTACTCCTCCCTTTGCAATGAATTCAGATACAATGTCTCCTCTGTAATAACATTCACTCGACTCGCAGGGTCAACTAAGACCCCTGTCACAATGTTCCCATTGAGACGAGCGGGAATGTAGGGGGAGAGGGTTTGTTATTCAAGGGCATGTCTTGCAAGGTGAATGTCACGTCTAGAAAACCAGTTGTAGGCTACGGGGAAGGAGCTACCATGATCATGTTAACGTACTCCGAGGGCTGACTGGTAGAAATGGAGGGATCAATAATTAAGTTAGCAAAATGCGACAGAAATAGGTCCGTGTATATTTTCAACTCACTATTTTCTTTCACCATCGATTTATTTGAATTTTATTTACTCCCATCAAGATGAATACTACCATTTTTTATGCAGTCCTGTATCTCATGACACAAGCACATATAACGTTCAGTATCATGTCCGTTGACTCGATGGTACTGATAGAAGGAATTTCATCGTACCAATCAAGGTAAGATTCCTTGAGAGGTTTAGGGTTTTCCAAGGTTATAATCTTATCCTTCAACAACTTCTGCAAGATGGAAGAATAGGATTCCGCAAGCTTTGTGAACTTTTTGTTGTGTCTGAGGTTGTTATCATTCGTTGTAGCTACTACATTTGCAATAGCCTTTCCTTTTCCTGAGATCGATACAATGGAATTTCCTTCTAAACGGGAGTGCGAGGAGGATCCCTTGAACTAAACTACCATTTGTTGATACTCTCGTAATGCTGTACACAAATGTGCAAAAGAAGGGTATTTCATAAGGGAAATTTTTTCCTGTCAAGGTCTCTACAGGTTCCCTATGAACACCTTCTGCACATCAGAATCAGGCAGTGCGTACGAGATCTGTGAAAAGAGCACTTGGATACCGCACTATGAAATCAATTATCTTCTCATTATCCTCTTGCTTGCATCAGATGAGATATGAAAAGGTCATCTTTAGTCCGATGTTGGCTTGGAACTGTCGAATAAATTGATTTACAAGTTGATCAAATGAGAAAATAGAATTGTCGAGTAAGGAATAATACCACTTGAGCATTGTATCCTTAAGAGATTGAGGGAATAATTTTTCCATCAATGCATTGTGATGGAAGAAGTCTGTACACATGGCATTAAAGGTAGACACATGCATTTGTGGGTCCCCTTTGTCACCATACCTTTTGAATTTGGGAATCTCCATTCCTTGCGGGAAGGGAGTGTTGTGCCTATAGCACACATGCCCTGTTCGGACCAGGGATCCCCTCTTTCCTTTTTGTTGTCGCCGATCATTTTTGCCTTTGCCTCATTTTGCATGCCCCTAATTCTGAGCTCACATTGGTCAAGTGTAACAAAGTCATTAATTCCTTATTGACCAAAATTCACCATCCCCAAATTTCCTAAGTCTTTGGCTTGAGTGGAAGTGCCCCTATGGGTTTCCTTTAGTCCTCTACCCCAGAGTCTTCCAGGACCTACAGACCCACACCTGTGCATTTCCCCTTGTGGGTTACTGCTATCCCTTTGTTGCTAGGCTAAAGCAGTAGGTTTTCTTGCATGGTGGAACCCACATCCTCTTCCGTCGATCGAGTCTCCACCAACAGTTGCACCACATTGGGTTTTCACAGCCTCATCTACCTCACCTACCACCATACCTGGACATAAATGCACCTCATAAATGCACTTTGGCCTATAAATACACGCTCAGACTTGTCATTTTCACCAATGCATTTTAAAAATTCCAAAGTGAGAAATGGCGAACGACAAGTACCCCCCTGGACGAGGATTTATGGTTAGTTTGGAGTCGAGTTTCTCTACACCACATGTGCAGTTTTAGAGGTAGGAATTTTCATTCTCCGCTGTGTGGTTCATTTTAAAATGCTAAGGTTTTTGAAAATGTAAAAAAGATCTATGAACGAAACCCTAGTTCACCCTCAAAATTTCACCAAACTTCACGTTTCCCAAATTCACATCATCATCCAAACTTTCAGCATCATCCAAAGTCACCTAGGCTGCGATCACCTTTGCACGGGTTCCCTTTTCCTTTGCCATCACTCGTGCGATCGACAAAGCCTTACTGCCCACACCAATTCTTGGGCCGTTCTTAATGAAATCTGAAGAAACCCTGGGAAGCAACTAAGTTTTAAGCCTCACACGAGAGGCTTCATCATCCAATTCATCCCAGTATATCGATCCATCCACTCTTTCCAAAACATCTACTTCCCAATCACTACCTTCCACTCTTAAGGTCAAGATCCAAGGTAAGGGTTGTGGAGAGTATCATATGAAAGCATCTTATTGTGTCAGCCATTTGGTTAATCCCAAATAATACGGTTTACCAACAACATATAGGAGACAATCCATGGTCACCATACATGTCCCTCCCACAATGACTTTCAAAAAATGGGGGGAACTAAGTAAAGAAGCTATAAACAAAGAAGATGTGACCTCTTGGTTATACAAAGAAGACAATGAAGAACCTCCTCCAGCTACACAAATACCCACAGATCAATATGGAAAAAGGTTTCAAGATAATGCAAGACAAAGGATATAATGGACATAGCGGGTTAGGGTTACATCTGAATGGGAGGACTGAACCTATCATTGTCTCTAAATGGCCGAAAGGCCTAGGGCTTGGGTTTCAACTGCTCTAGATTGGTGTTTCTAGTACCACATCGCCTTTACTAGAGGAAGTAAGTTCTTCTGAAGTTATCGAGACATCCAATGAGCCATCTGACCAACTCTACTGTAATTCCCTCGACTCTAATGAATATGAGTGGGATTCCCTCTCCTCCACCTCTGTCATGGACCTCGATAAACTATTTGTGGAAATTCATCAAATGCTTAAATCCTCACAAAATCCACTGAATTCCCATCCACAAACATCTTTGAAAAAAGAGGAATGGCTCAAACATTATTTTTGGGAATCCCTTGATCCCGCCTCTTGGGAACCTAACAAATCCACTTCTGATAACCAAACTTTGACAATGGGTCCATTTTAGAATCTACCTATTCCCAAGAAAAAGAGTAAGGAGGATTTGGTAAGAAAATTTTGTGACTATGTCAATAACTTAGCCTTTACCTTGACTCCTTTGAACTTTGATACTTTCAATGATGACATGCCCTTAGTATATCCCCAACTTATCGATTGGGATCAACAAGACATCCCTGTCTTAGATATTTTTGAGAACGACAAAGCAATAGCTGAGTTCATGGGACTGCGAGAAGGAATACCTAGTGGTGACCATAAGGATGGATTTACCATAGACTTGGATAACATGGCTTATTTTGGGGAGTCCGTTCACCCCTCCAGTCGCAAAAAATAAGAAAAACAATGAAAAAAATAAAAATGACGAGTCCCTAGGTGAAAACTGAAGGACGCCTTTGGATGATGAAAAAGAAAAAAATAAGGATGCATCCAAGGGCGAAAACCTCTCAGAGGCACCCAAGGATGGAGGGTTGAACATTCTCCCCGTTGCTCAAGAAAATTCACCAATGTTAGTTGAAGAATTTGTGGAAATCAACATAGGCACTAAAGATAATCCTCGACTAATCTATTTTGTAGCATCTTTGACAGAAACAGAGCAACCTGAATTTCGTAACTTCTTCACACAAAGACAGATCAACTTTGCATTGTCATATGCTGACATGCCTAGACTGGATCTTGACCTGGTATTGCATCATTTTCCATTACAACTAGGTGCTAAACCCGTGAAGCAGAAGTTAAGAAAAATGCACCTGCAAATCGCTTTATTAGTCAAGGTTGAACTAAAGAAACCTATTGGATGTCATCTTTATCAGATAAATTGACTATGTAGAATGGATTTCCAATCTCATACCAGTGACAAAACCAATAGGGGGCATCCGCATCTATACAGACTTTCGAGATATAAACAAAGCATTTCCTAAAGATGACTTTCCTTTGGAAAATATTGACATGATTGTTGACCTAACGATAGGATATGAAATGTTATCCCTTATGGATGGTTTCTTAGGATATAATCAAATCAAAATCACACCTGAAGACCAACACAAGACAACTTTCACTTGTCCATGGGAAACTTATTGTTGGAACGTCATGCTCTTTGAACTTAAAAATGCCGGACCAACATATCAACGTGTCATGACAATTATTTTCCATGACCTCATACACACTCTCATGGAAGACTATGTGGATGATTTGATAGCTAAATCATTGACAAGGGTCATTTACAGGTCCTAGATAAGATTTTTCAAAGACTATAAGAATACAAAGTGAGGATAAATCTAGAGAAATGTGTATTTGGTGTGCAATCAGGAAAACTTCTAGGATACATCATTTCTAGACAAGGCATTAAAGTGGACCCAACAAAAGTGAAAGCTATAATGGACATGCCTCCACTGACCAATATAAGTCAACTACGAAACCTACAAGGGAGACTGCAGTCTATCAGACGATTCATAGTGTAGTTAGCAGATAAAACACATCCCTTCTAGCATCTACTCAGGAAAGGGGTACCGTTTGTATGGATAGGTAAATGCCAAGAAGTTTTTCAACAGATCAAGGATTATCTACTCACACCACTAGTGTTAGTGCCACCTACTGAGGGATGACCTTTGATACTCTACATTTCAACAACCACATCAGTGCTAGGAGCTTTGCTTGCACAAAATGACAATGAGGGTCATGAAAGGGCAATGTATTATATCAACCGCACTTTGGTAGGTTATGAGCTAAATTATAGTACCATTGAACATGCTTGTCTTGTAGTAGTATTCGCTACTCAAAAGCTTAGGCACTACATGTTAAACCACCAAACAATTTTGGTCACAAAGATAGATCCTTTGAAGTATCTTCTTAGTAAAGTAGCATTAACAAGACAACTGGCTAAATGGGTAATGATACTCAGTGAATACAATATCCAATATGTAGAAAGAAAATCTATAAAAGGACAAGTTATTGCTGACTAGTTGGAAGACGCACCGATTAAGGTAGATCATCCTCTAGTTTTAGATTTTCTTGATGAGTTCATCTTCACTCTTGACACAGGAACGATATGGAAGTTATAATTTTATGGGTCCCACACAAATCATGGTTTAGGGGCTGGATATTTTTTATCACACCACAGGGTGACACTATTCCTAAGTCATTCATAATTGCTTTTCCATGCACCAATAATATAGTAGAATATGAGGCTCTTGTAACATGATTATGAATACCAATCAAATGGAAGATCAAGCATCTACAAGTCTATGGAGATTCTCAGCTTGAGGTTCGACAGGTTAATGATGACTATGAAACCAAAGATGAAAAGCTCACCCCATACAAGCGGATGGAAAATAGTTTCAAACAATATTTTGACAAGATCGTATTTCATCAAATACCTCACATTCAGAATAGGGCAGCAGACGCCATGGAAACCATTGGTTCACTCTTGGACATACCTAGCAATGTGCCTAAATTTGAGTTTTTGGTAGAACCACTTTTGGTCCCTTCCTTTGACGTCCCAGATTCAAAGATGGTGTTTGAACTTGTTGGTCCCACTTCCTCGTGGTACAAAGACATATATGACTACCTCCATGCCAAAATCCTACCCCTTGACCTCTCGAACAACCAACGTAGGACATTTATCCGTAAGTCTTCCAAGTATACCATCATCAAAGATACCCTTTATAGACATGCCCTAGACAATACCCTATTGAGATGTCTCGATATTGAAGAAGCACAAGCAACCTTGCATGGGGTACATGAGGGTATATGTGGATCCCACCCTAGCGGTCCTACCTTAGCTAAGAAGATTATGAGACTAGGATATTATTGGCCTATGATGGAAAAGGACTCATATGTTTTTGTCAATAAATGTCGACAGTGCCAAATTCATGAAGACTTGATACACGCACAATCATAGGAGCTCCATCCAATAATGTCACCATGGCCCTTTGCCTAATGGGGACTTGACCTCATTGGTAAGATACATCCTACATCATCCAACGATCATAAATTCATCATTGCTGCAACTGAATACTTTACCAAGTGGATTGAAGCCATTCCTATGACCTACATTACCGACACACAAATTTTTAAGTTCATCCTTAACTATATCATTTGTTGGTATGGTGTTCCTCAATCCATAATCACATATAATGGTCATCCATTTAAAAACCAAGAAGTCCGTCACCTCTGCCAATAATTTCATATCCAAAACCACTTTTCCACTCCATATTACCCACAGGGTAATGGTCAAGCTGAGGCATCTAACAAAACAATCCTCAGAATCCTTGAAAAGACTGTCAATGATGCTGGTCGTGATTGGCATTTATAGCTTAACCCTGCCTTATGGGCTTACTGCACAAGCATCAACACTCCCACTGGTGCCACTCCATATTCCTTAGTAGTTGGTTCTGAGGCCATCTTGCCTATTGAGGTCGAGATTCCTTCCTTAAGGGTATCTCTGAAATGGCATATTGACGATGAAGAGTACCATGTGTCAAGACTACATGAGCTAGAGTTCTCGGAAAAACAAAGACAAAAGGAACTAGACCATATTCAAGCATATCAAAATTGTCTTCATCGTAGCTACAACAGGAAAGTCTTGAATCAAAATTTTTACATTGATGACCTGGTTTTAATGGAAAATCCAAAGAATCAAGCAGAAAGAGAAAAACCAGGAAAGTTTGAACCAAACTGGCTAGGGCCTTATATTGTCACATAAGTCTTTGGATCAGGAGAATACTAGCTCTCTACTCCTAAAGGAGAACCATTATCAACACCAATCAACAACCTTCACCTGAAGAGGTTCTACACATAGCTTCTGAGAGCCTTGTCTTAATCATCAAAAATACAAAAAAATGGAAAAATAAAAAAAATCGTTACCTAGGTGAAAACCTAGAAAACAGGTGTCTCGGTAACATAAAAAAAAAAATAGTAAAGAGAAATAAATCGTCCAATAGTGAAAACCACTTCGGTGGCACTTTGGATAAGTACCATGGTGAAAACCTGGCAAACGGGCGCCATGTGTAGTTGACTCTGCTTCTTTGTCTACCATCATTCCACCCTGAATTTTTGGTCATATCACCTATCTTTCCTATCCACCACCTGTACATATCACTCATAATAAATGGTTGTCCTTTCCATAACTTGGAATGAGTGACATCGAGCACACTTCGCATCACCATTCTATCCTATTCATAATAAATTGGTCTTATGCCTGACTAGGGGAAGGCACTTGACTTACATCATTTGGTTCGTACAATGGCTGTTCTGAGGTGTAAAACAATAAAAAAAATCCAAAAACATCACAAAATGCCTTGAAAAAATTCAAAAACATCAAAAAACTTCAAAAAGACAAAAAAAAACAAAGCATGTCAAAAATCCAAAAACAGAGTCAGAGTTAGTCGCACCGATTAGTCTTTGTCATTGTCGAACTGCGTTGCCTTTGCGACTGGATGTAGGCAAGGCCATCTGTCAATGTTTCCCCGAGGAATTAGGTCAGTCTTTTTAGGTTTGTCTATATAAAATCATGGCTCATTTCTTTTTAAATAAAACAAAGTCAATGGTTGCGTCGAACTACGAGGTCTCTGCATGTATAATGTAGGCAAGGCCATCAATCGATGAGCCCCCGAGGCCGCACTAGGTAAGTCCATTAGGGTTTGTCACATTCACTAGCACACACGTTGGATATCTTCAAATAAATCAAATCTTTTTCATTCAGTCTTGTTGGTCAAAGTCTGGTTGAACTACAAGGTCTCTATGTGTATAACGTAGGCAAGGCCATCAATCAATGAGTCCCCAAGGCCGCACTAGGTCAATCCTTTAGGGTTTGTTGTGTTAGTCAAAATAAGTCAGACATTGTTGTCAAACACAAACAATTGTCAAAACATCAAGACACGTTGCACATCAACAAGATAAAAAAAGTCAACAAGGTCATCAAGTCAAATAACACAAATTGCCAAAGCAATAACCAAAACAATAAATCTGTCTTATACAGGATGTGTCCTCCTGAAAACATACATGATCATTTAGTCAAACAATAATTATTGCCTTATACAGGTGGCCACATGATTGAAATAAAACTCAACGTCTTATACGGTATTTGTCATTTCTGAAACCAGGCTTTATCATTGCCTTATACAAATGGTCACATGATGGAAACCAAACTCAACATCTTATACGGTATGTGTCATTCCTAAAACTAGGCTTTATCAAATGACAAGTAAACAACAAACATGATCAAATTTTGGCAAATTATTTTATTGGTTGTTTATATTATGGCTTGTTTTGTCTTATCTTTTCATTTGGCTTTGTCTTTGAGTCCGGTTACTAGCTTTCTCCAGGATGTCCCATGAAGGATTTAGAGAAGCAAGGATGTATCGAAACTCTTTTTCTTTGATTGTTGTTTTTCGACTGTCTTTTGGATTTGTCTTTGAGTCAGGTTACTAGCTTCCTTGAGGATGTCCCATGAAGGATTTAGAGGAGAAATGATGTCTCATGACTCGTCTTTTATTTGTTTGTTGTCTGTAGTTTTTCTTGACAGAAAGATTGGGGAAACTTTTCCCTTAGTATGAGTTAGGACATTCCTTGTCCACGACTATTTGTTTTAGCAGGTGGATGACCTTGCACACCTTGGTCTATCTCATATCATGGTGTTTGTTGTCCATTTGTATCATTTAACACCCAATGATGATTTAATACAAGACCTATTATGTTTTGGAAAAACATTGAAGATTGCTAACACTAACTTCCAGATCTTCCGTGCTAACATTTCTTCTTTCTCGCATTATGACGAAATCCTGTCACAAAAAAAAAAAGCATCCTACATATGAATCATGTTAAAAACATCATTTATACATTGCCATACATAGGTACATATTAAATCATACATATATGCTACATTTGAAAACAAAAAAATCACATAATCACATATATTAAATTACATGTACATGGTATTGTAAATACATAAATCACATTGGATCTCATAATCATAAACATAGAATCCATACATGACATTCATAATACCATAAAAGTAAATGCATACATCATCATATAGAATCAACATAACATCATAGGCTGCATTAACATCATAAAGTAAACATTCACTACAACAAATCCCTGTGATTAGCTCCCTTTTTTGCTTCCACCCACTATTTTAATGTATTTTTCTCCATTTTTTGGGAAAAGTCGGCGCTATTTTTTGGGATGGCGCTATTTTTGGCATTTTTTTATGCCTACAAGAACAAGAAGGCGCTAATTCAGGCACCAATTAGTGCCAAAATTAACGCTGATAGTAACGCCCAGTTTGGCAGCCATATTAACACCTAAATTAACGCTAGGATTAATGCCAAAAAATAACACTTGCGATAACGGCTAGATTAGAGCCTGAATTAGCAACCATATTAGTGTCTACTTTAGCGCCCATATTAGCACTTGATGTAACACTTATTTTAGCACCTGCTTTATAGCCTGTTTTAGCACCTAATTTAGCACCTCATTTAGCGCCTAATTGTTCCGATCTAGCAGGGATTAAGGGTGTTAGAACAAAAAATCCTTCCCCAATATTCACTAGCCTTCAATTGCTTGCCTACATTTCACTTGCATCAAAAGATCTACTGCCTTTGATTTTTCATTGTATTTAACATGAAATGCAACAATTTGTGTGACAAGATCCATACTATCACCAACATTCCTTTTGTATATACCCATTTATTCCTCCAGATAATCATAAACAAAGAAATTTTTTCCTTTACTGCAATACTTTGTGCAGATTAAGGGTTGAGGGTTGAGGGATTAAGGGTCGAGGGTTGAGAATTGAGGGTTAAGGGCGGTTTAATGTATAGGGTAGAGGGTGTAAGGGTTGAGGGTTGAGGCTGAATTAAGGTTGAGGGTAGAGGGTTGAGGGTATATGGTTCAAGGATTAGGGTTGAGGGTCCAATGTATAGGGTAGAGGGTATAGGGGTTGAGGGATTAGGGTTTAAGGCTACTTGAGGGTTGAGGGTTGAGGGTAGAGGGTAGAGGGTACTTGAGGGTTTAAGGGTTTAAGGGTTGAGGGATTAGTAGGGTTGACAAGGGTAGAGGTTATTGGGACGTTGAGGGTAGAAGGACATAAAGGGTTTAACAGTTTAGGGTTTAGGGTATTGGGTTGAGGGTATAGGGTTGAGGGAGTACTAGAGTAGAGAGGGAGGGATGGATTAAGGGTTGAGGGTAGAGGGTTGAGGGTATATGGTTCAAGGATTAGGGTTGAGGGTCCAATCTATACTAGGGTAGAGGGTATAGGGGTTGAGGGATTAGGGTAGAGGGTAGAGGGTAGAGGTGGATTGAGGGTTAATTGAGGGTTGATGGATTAAGGGTTGAGGGTTGAGGGTTGAGGGTTGAGGGTAGAGCTCATTTAGTAATTGGGTTTAGGGTATTGGGTTGAGGGTATAGGGTTGAGGGATTATAGTTGAGGGTAGAGGGTAGAAGGTTTAAGGCCAGTTTAGGGTTTAAGGGTTTAGGGTTGAGGGATGTTAAGGGTTGAGGTTGGTAGAGGGTTTAGGGTATAACTAGGAAATTTGAGGATATAATATGGTTGAAGGTCGATTAGGGTCGAGGTTCCAATGTAGAGGGTACGTAGAGGGTATAGGGGTTGAGGGATTATCTAGGCCGGTTGAGGGTTGAGAATTAAGGGTAGAGGGTTTAATGTATAGGGTAGATCAGAGGGTATATGTAGGTTGAGGGTCCAATGTATAGGGTATATAGAGGGTATAGGGTTGAGGCTGGATTAGGGTTTAACTAGGGTAGAGGGTAGAGGGTAGAGGGTTAATGAAGGGTTGAGGGATTAGGGTAGAGAGTTTAGTAATTGGGTTTAAGGGTTTAACTAGGGCTGAGGGATTAGGGTTGATGGATTAGGGTCTAGGGTAGAGGGTAGAGGGACGTAGAGGGTGTAAGGGTACTTTAGGGTTTAAGGGTTGAGAGTGTAAGGTTGAGAGTAGAGGGTTGAGGGTATAATATGGTTCAAGGAATATTAGGGTTACATTGAGGTTCCATTAATGCATAGGGTAGAGGGTATAGGGGTTGAGGGGTTAGGGTTTAAGGGTACTTGTAGAGGGTTGAGGGTAGAGAGTAGAGGGTAGAGGGTCGAGGGTTTAAGGGTTGAGGGATTAAGGGTTGAGGGTTGAGGGATTAGGGTCAATGGTATACGAGGGTATTGGGTTGAGGGTAGAGGGACGTAGAGGGTTTAACGTCAGTTTAGGGTTTAGGGTATAAGAGGGTAGAAGGTTTAAGGCCGGTTTAGGGTACTCAAGGGTTTAGGGTTGAGGGACGTTATTAAGGGTTGAGAGTAGAGGGTTTAAAGAATAACTAGGATGTTTGAGGGTATAATATGGTTGAAGGTCGATTAGGGTTGAGGTTCCAATGTATAGGGTAGAGGGTATAGGGGTTAAGGGTTTAGGGTTTAAGGGTTGAGGGTTGAGGGATTAAGGGTTGAGGGTTGAGAATTGAGGGTTGAGGGTTTAATGCATAGGGTAGATCAGAGGGTAGAGGGTAGAGGGTTTAAGGTTTGAGGCTTGAGGATTTAAGCTGGTTGAGGGTATATATGGTTGAGGGATTAGGGTTGAGGGTCTAATATTGTATAGGCTGGTAGAGGGTATAGGGGTTGATGGTATGTATATGGTTGAGGGATTAGGGTTGAGGGTCCAATGTATAGGGTGGAGTGTATAGGGGTTATGAGGGATTAGGGTTTAGATAGGGTTGAGGGTTGAGGGTAGAGGGTTAATGAGGGTTAATTAAGGGTTTAATAATGTATTTTTCTCCAATTTTTTGAAAAAGTTGTCGTTATTTATCAGGATGGTGCTATATATTTTATGTTGAAGGCATATCCTATTTGAAGAAGACAAACCTGAAACTAGCAATCGATGGTTGATATCAGACTGCCAACCCTTGAAACTGTTTGGTCCATTGATACCCTTTTCTTGATTTTATCACATTATAATAATACTTTACCTACAAAAGTCTGCCTTGCGCTACATAATATCTTATACAGATTGCATATAATTTATTTCTGCCTCGTGCTGCATAATATCTGATACCGTGTGTGGTTAAAGTATTTTTATTTTACTTTTTTACAAGCATGTAAATATTATTTGTTTTGCGAGCCCTAAATTACCAAATGCTAGACGAAATTACTTTTTATTCTACTAAATTGACTATTCTATCGTTTTACTCCTTGCTTGGTAATTTACAAACCACTTGGTTAACAAAATACTCTATGCATATACATATTGCTTTTTTTAAGTATTTAATTATAAGGATTGTACTTTTTTTTTTGTATTTAATTATAAGGATTTTTCTTCTTTTTATTTTCTTTTCCATTTTAAAATTTTGAACAGGTAAACTGAACATTTAGTAATTATAATTTTTTAGATAATATTAATTGAGTTTTTTTTTTTTAATTTTAAAATTGTTTAAATAATGAGAATGCATTATAATGTACATTCTTTTTGCATATACATATTGTTTTTGTTTAGTATTTAATTAATTATAAGGATTTGTATTGTTTTTATTTTCTTTTCCATTTTAAACTTTAGAATTAGTAAGTATAATTTTTATTTATATATTTTTTGATACATAAGGCTATATTTAAACAAAAAGCAATAGATATTAAACAATATTTATTTATTAAAAAAGAAGAAACACAAAAATTATTTAAAAAAATCCACAACGATAGTCTTATCTTTATCAAAAACAAAAGAATAATATATATTTATTTAAAAAAAACAAAAAACATGAAATATTTATTTTAAAAAATCCACCATCACATGATATATATACTAGTTATATATTAGATTTAATAAAAATCATACAAGCTTTTGCGAGGCAGGAATTTCTTTCACTTTGAACCAGGTCCAAAAAACCATCCCGTACATTCGACTAGCACAAAAAGGAAATAATATTTTGATTTCAACAGAGCATTGAACAAACCCAAAAAACTCCAGACATTTACTACCACCACCCAACTATGACATTCAAAAGAAAAAAATGGGAACCCACCCAACCGCAAATTACATAAAACCATTTAATTTTGTGAAGGAATCAAAGACCTCTACCCACTTGTCATCATCACCAGCTTCCATTAAACCAAGCAACTTCTTGAGGTACTCCACAGCCATGACTGCGATCATCCTGTGTCGCATTAGAGCCATCTCACTCAAATCTAGAAGAAAAGGATAGAATTTCACGGCTTCATCATCCATATTTAACCAAAGGTGCTCTAGGTTTGAAGGCTATGGAATTCTAGTGCCAATTAATGTCGACTTTACCGCCACCTCCAAGCCCCCTAATAAGTCCTTCCTGAACAAGCGAACCATCAACTCCTTCGCCACCCCCTTTGGGACTTGATTATTGAGCAAGGAGGCCAAAAAATGTGAAGAGATATGCGCGTTATCTCGACCGTACTCATTCCTCTCAAGATGTCCCCTACCCAGAACCATTTTAGCCGCAACCACAGTGAGGGAATCATTATCGATCAAAATTATTTTCATTCTTTGGTTTATTACCTCCTTGAAGGTTGCTTGTTGCTTTGTCACAATTAGAGAAATCAGGGTGTCCGCACCAAACCAAACCAACCCCTCCGCCGAGATCGAAATAACAACCTTTGATTGCCCAACCATTGATTGCTCTGCCATTGACCAACCAACCTGACCATAAACAAAACCACAAGCCAAAATGAATTTTAAGATGCTTCACATATGCCACCTGCTCATTTAAATAAAGACCACAAGCTCCAAGCCTGGTCGCCACCACATGAATGAAGCATCCTTTCTTAGTTTATCAAGCTATCCTTCTGCCAACGTTTTCGTCTTGCAACTATGGCTCCAAGAACAAGGCAATTATGAGAATTTTTTTTCCTGTAATTGGGAATTTTAATGTACATTATTTATTTAGTACAATCATCATCGATATATTGGCCAGACTATGATCCTTCTTCCACCGATAGCCACCTTCTCCACCGATGATCAACTTTCCTTTGGTCTATAGGTGGGATGCCAAAATATATTACTGCGATACACATTAATTCCCCCAATATATTTTAATTCTTGATAATCTGTGATTATATCGGGCCATCGGGGGAAAGAAAATATTCGTTCCACC
>VDFB02271424.1:0-20195 GCA_007258455.2 Sequoia sempervirens | reverse complement strand
TCCTAAGCACTAGACTATTGGATGCACTGTAATAGGAAACCTATGCGCTACATTAGTGACCACATGTGCTAAAACCTAAAAAGTAGAATTTCAAACATAAAAAATGTAGAAAATATGATTCAAAAATCACAAGTAGGTTCTCTGGGGTACGTCCCGGACATCCATACACTGTCAGGCGATTGTGACATCACACACACTCAAATCGGTGTGTGTGGTAGGGAATCACCATCTTGCTGAAATTGCTCAATTGCTCAATCACTGTCAAATTTTCAAATTGCAAATGCACAAATGAGCTCTTTTTCACATTCCTTTTACCTCTTAAGGGGTAAATAAGTGAGAATTTAGTGAAAATGATTTATTTTATTTTTCAAAATGGGCTTAATTAATGAAATCATCATCTGGTGGGTTAATCATCATTTTTCACTGTAATAGGAAACCTATGCACTACATCAGTGACCACATGCACTAAAACCTAAAAAGCAGAATTTCAAACATAAAAAATGTAGAAAAATACGATTCAAAAATCACAAGTAGGATTTTTGGGGTACGTCCCGGAGGTCCATACGCTGTCGAGCAATTGTGACATCGCACGCACTCAAATCGGTGTGTGTGGTAGGGAATCACCATCTTGCTGAAATTGCTCAATTGCTCAATCACTGTTGAATTTTCAAATTGCAAATGCACAAATGAGCTCTTTTTCACATTCCTTTTACCTCTTAAGGGGTAAATAAGTGAGAATTTAGTGAAAATGATTTATTTTATTATTCAAAATGGGCTTAATTAATCAAATCATCATCTGGTGGGTTAATCATCATTTTTTGAGAGATAAATTGACTCAACGACATTAAATTTGAAAATCACTATCAAATCATCAGAAATCATCAAAAATTTCAAAAATTTCAAAAAATCTAAAAAATTCAAAAAATCACTGATTTATCTCCTGAGGGGGCATATATCCTTTATCACTGAAAAATTTGGTATACTTCAAGAAAAAAAAAATTGGTAGGTAGTCAGAATAATTTTTTATTTGAAGCAATGTGTAAACAATATTTTCATTTCCTGGAGAGGGAAAAATGGCATCCCAAGTAAAAGAGTATAAATTAATTAAATACCAATATTTAATAATAACTCTTATATTTATCTAATTTATAAATAAATCCTAAAGTTCTAATGAGAATTCACACTTTTCTAATTCTACCATCTTAAATCACATTCTTCTAATTTTAATTAAATAAAAAAATTCTAATAGTTTGTTTTATTTCATTAAATATCTTCTCACTAAGTTTGAATAATTCCAAATTCAAATTTAGTCACATGTCTACAACACTTTTCTTTTTGCCACATCATCAAGTGTCTCATGAATTTAAATATTTCTAATTTTTTAATTAGAATTATCCTCAACCAATCCCAAAACAAACTTTGGACACTTGGCTCTCTCCATCATTTCATTCTCCCTCACACTTGGCATGGTGTTCATAGTCAATAGAACATCCTCATGATTCTCTCTAACTTCTTGCATCTCCAGCTGAAATCTTGACGATTGGTTGTTGCCACATCATTTTATGCCTTGGAATTCCTATATATACAAGCCCATTCTACAAAATTTAGAATCCCATCTTGAAAAAACTTACTTTGCAGTAATTCTATAAGAGCTTTAGAGTTTAAGCATAGAGCATTTAGAGTAATTCAACATTTAGCAATTTGCATTGTAGAATCATTTAGTTTATAATCATGGCTTAGTTTTATAGTTGGATTTTATTTTATCATATAAGCTTCATACAACATTTCCACCATAGCATTTAGCATCATTATTATAGTATAATATTCATTTGTATACAACATAAATATTATTATCATAGCATTATCATATAGCTTATCAATCATGTAGGAATTAGATTCTTGCATTCTACAACATCTCATTTCTTAATTTGTCATCCAAACAGTCATAGTGCAATATACAAATCTGAGAGCACTAATGATTTAGAGGATCCTTGAGAATAGAGAATGATGGAATGATTTTAGGATTTTTTTCTTGTTTCAATTTGATTCAGTTTTGTGATTTAAATTCTCTAATGTAATACGTTTCATTGCTTGTGTGGTCTTATTTGTTTCTAATGTAATACATGTGAAAGAGAAGAAGAAAAGAGAGAATCGAATCAAGCTTCGATCATTTATCCAACTAGTTGTGGATAAGATGTAGGTTGTTTGTGATGAATGCATACTCACTCTAGGGTGACGGGACACATGGTAGTCTATCGGGTGAGAAGGCCCAAAAGGTGAGAAACATACACTAGTTGCTATGTACTCACAAACACGTAAGTGGCTATGGGAAATTCATGCCACTAAATGGGCTTCCCACTCAGGGTATGTGCAGGATCATCATGGAAAAAATAGGCCCTTAAGTGGCAAAAAATTCAGAAAAATCAAAGTTAGGCAACTTGACATAAAAATTTGAATAAGTTATCTATATTATTTAAAAAATATTAAGAATAGAATTTGTAGCAAATTGAATGTAGTTTCTAAACTACTAGGTTTTTTTTTTTTTTAAATCTATTTGTGTAAAATTTGAAATTTTAATCCAGTTGGTATTTAAATCTTTTAGAGAAAAAATAAGGGGTAGGTTTATCCTAATCTCTAACCACAAATAAAATGATAATATTTTATAAGATCTTTAGATATAAGTAGAGAACTCATGCCCCTAATGTGATGCATATTTTTTCTAATTTTATTCCAAGTAACAATTAATTGTGAATTTTTTATTACAACTTTTTAAAAAGTATAAGGGTATGTGCAGGATCATCATGGAAAAAATAGGCCCTTAAGTGGGAAAAAATTGAGAAAAATCAGAGTTAAGCAACTTGACATAAACATTTGAATAAGTTATCTATATTATTTCAAAAATATGCAATAATAGAATCTATAGCAAATTGAATGTAGTTTCTAAACTACTAGGTTTGTTTAAAAATTAAAAAAAATCTATTTGGTGAAAATTTGAAATTTCAATGCAGTAGTACTGAAATTTCATGGAAAAAATAAGTAGGTGTGTCTATCTAACCACCCTAACCACAATAAAATGATAATATTTTTTTATAATAATTTATATATATAAGTAGAGGACTCATGTCCCGATGTGATGCATATTTAAAAAAAAAAAATTCCAAGCAAATAATTAATTATAAATTTTGTATTACATCTTTTAGAAAATATAAAAAACTCGTATGTCTGACCACCTTAACTTAGTCAAAACTTCATGAAATTCAATTTTTCTTTTTTTAATCCTATAATATGCGAAGCATAGAATTTGACGCATGTTTCGGATTCAAAAAATGTGATACTTTTTGAAAGCTATAAATGTTTTTCAATCAGCCTATCAATCAAGACTTTAGTCATGATTTGAATATAAAATGAATAATAATTACTTATTAAAATCAAAGTAAAGCATAATTTATATTGGTAGAAAGTTGAGAATCTCCTTTAGAAACCCTTTTCATTTCATCAATTTTGGGTTAAAAGTCGTCAAGTGTAGCTACATACCCACTATATTGCCATCACTTTTGGCCCATCATGATCCCCTATTAAGGCCCATAAAAAAATCCTTGTATGTCTAACTACCTTAACTTGGTCAAAACTTCATGAAATTCAGTTTTTCTTTTCTTAATCTTAGAGTAGCATACCGAAGCATAGGAATGTGACGAGCGTTTTGGATTCAAAAAAGTGGGATGCTACTGAAAATGAGATATTTTCAATTCAACCTATCAATCATGACTTTAGTCAGAATTTGAATAGAAGCGAATAATAATTTATTAAATTTAAAGCACAATTTATATCAGTGGAAAGTTGAGAATTTTCTTTAAAAACCCTTTTCATTTCATCAATTTTGGGTAAAAAAAGGTCATCAACCACATACCCATCATATTGCCACTTTTTTGCCAATCATGATCTTGCACATACCCCTCAACCATATCAAAGTTATATCTCCTGATAATTTTAACAAGGAATCACAAAGGAAAAATTTCAGTTCATGCTTCATGAGACAAGGAAAGCTTCGTATGCTTAGAACTCATGAACAAATAGGATGGTACCATAGGCATGCAAGTTGCATTATGCAAGGTGGCAAATATGTAAAATGAAAAAATGCAAAAAATGTAAAATGCAAAAGATGTTCAAAGGAGTCTTGTTAAATTCATGCAAGCTTTATCACTTAGGGAAAATTGTGTCTAATGTCTCCAAGAGAGGACCAATTAAAGGATAGAAAATTCACAACTTAGGGGATGCAATGCATCGCATCAGACCACCAAGAGGAATATAATATGCTAAGATAGATCACACTTATGAAGAATATCATACCCAATATCATCCAAAAAGTGACAAACACATTGTATGAAGTGACAAGGCTAGATTAGGAACCAAGAATGCAAATGAAATGATGTCAATGTATGCCCCCCACTTTAAAGGAAGTGCTACACATAGTTCTGTGAGCAATTACTTTAAAGTAGCAAAGGAGAAAGAAATGCAAGAAGAAAAAAAAAAAACATGAGAGCCAACTTGGAAAGCCCGTATGCCAAGTCATATGTTTCCAAGTAAGGCTGCTTCATGTAAATGAAAAATAAAACAAAAGAAAGGGAAGTTTCCCCCTAGAAAATAGCACACCAAACACATAAGGGATCTATGGATTTGGGTTCATTATGTTCATTGCTGCAATATTTTTATTAAAGAGCCTAGAACTATCATCATTCCCTGAATACATAGAACTAGAAAAATGACACAAAGAGAATGAAAAAAAACCAAAAAAAAAGTCCATTTTGGGTCAACATGGAAGAGACATTGTGGTCTCAATGCTTTGCATCATCCCTAAAAGGAAAAAACAAGAAAAAAAAAATGAAAAGGAAAACGAAAAGAAAAATATTTCGGGTCAACATGAAGGAGACATTGTAGTCTCAATGCCTTGTGTCATCCCCAAAAGGTGAAACACAAGAAAAAGATAGTAAAAAGGAAAAGGGACCGATTGGGTCAACATGGAAGATATATAGGGAATCTCAATGCTTTGCATCATCCCCAAAAGGAAAACACAAAACAAAAGAGAAAAAGAAAATGCAAAATGTACGACATAGAGAAGAATAGAGGTACAAATATAGTAAGTACACAAAGAGAGAGAGAACATTAAATGCACAATATGAGGGAACACGATATGCACATAAAAGCATACTAAAAGGAAAATGCAAAAAGGGTAGTAATGTAAATGTAAGTCAACCATTAACCAAGTTATTGGCTTCTCAATCTCAAGTAGTATAAGTAAAAGGTGAATAGCACAATTAAGAGACAAAAGACAAATGCATGATAGGGACAAGGCTAACAACTTCTTTCCTCCATAGAGTGTAAGACAAGAATGAGCCAAGGTAGGTGAGGGGAAGGATCATGCAATAGTGAGAATGAAAAATTCTACAACTATGGAATGATAAAGGGATTTTATTTTAAGGGATGATAGGAAAGCAGTTGATATCAGTGAAGTTATACTTGTCCAATATGTCCTTCAATGTCTGACATTATTCAGTTTAGTGTCCAAGAAGATGATGGCATTTGCAATATGGTATGTTAGAGTCTTTAGGATGGATGAACAACCTATTTGAAGGTGGTAAGAGTATAAGGCCTTTGTTTAAAATCAATTGAAGTCCCCTTTCACATTCAGGTGGTGGATGGATAGGAAACTTGAGTTTTTTCATTTTGTATGGCCACTTTTGTTTACTAGTTTCTCCTTTTTCATGAATGGGAGGAAGAGGACCCATGGGGATCCTAGCATCATTTTTATTAGAATAAGGTAATGGTTTTTCATGTGGAAGGAGAATGTTCAAGTCAAGAGGAGAATCAAAGATCAGTGTACCATCATTGCAAAGTCACCAATATTCAAAAGGAGGCTTATCAACATGAGGAGGATCTTGATATCCTAATCCTGTTGTGTTTTCTTTTGTTGGTTTTTGTTCAAGAAGTTGGTGAATATTATGCTCATTTTTTGTGTCACAACCTTGTTTACTTAAGATGGTAAAGCCTTTTCCATATGTTTCTCCAAGGTTGATTGTTGTGTTTGTAGCTTTGTTATCATAAAATGGATGAGGATGTGGTTGTTTAGAGGAACTAGGTCCACTTGATGGAGGGAACTTAGGTCCTTCATGGGTTTCAGGATGTAGGTATTTGAAGTGATCATGAGGTGTAATAGTAGGAAGATCTTGGGACTTCATGGATGGGTAAAAGGTTGCATTGGCTTCAAGTTTATCAAGACATTTATTTAAGAACCACTTCATGATATTGTCATCTTCTCCAATGATGTCTACATTACGAGGAAAATCATGAGGAGTTGAAGGAGCATGCAAAAGATCAAGGTCATTAGGATAAAAACAAAAGGAACAATTGAACATGTCTACTAAGGATTTCAATGAATTCCACAACTTGTTAAAAGAAAAAGCCATGATGATAATGAATGCAAGTAAACTAAAATGCAAGAAAGAAGATAAAATAGAAAACCTAGAAAGTATAACAGAAAGTAACCACAGAAAATAATAATGCAGGAAATACCCAGAAAATGCCTAAAAATGTTATTCAAAATGTGTAGGTGGAATGATTCACCAAGGGTGGCAAATGAGTCTAGGTATGATATTTTTTTTGTGTTTTTCAAAAAAATTAAAAGATTTCTATGATTTTTAGATGCAGAATGAGGATGCAAATGCAATTTTTTAGTGTTTTAAATGATACAATATGCAAAAATGAATATGAGTCTTTCACTAATGCAATTTGAGAAACCCTAGGGTGCAAAAACAAAACAAAACCTAATTGAATGTTGATGCAAATGAAACATCTAGGATGCAAGAGGTAATTAAAATCAGAAAGATAAAGTGTTTAATATGTAGGTTCACCAAAATTTATGCACAATTTTAAAAAGGTTTATGGACTTCTCTTGCACTCTTAGGATCTTTCACCTAAAAGGAGAGAGATAGAACCCCAAAATTGAAGCACTTGGCTCACTCAAATATAGGATTGTATGATGTTATTAAAACTAAATGAAATGTTTTAAATGCAACTAAATGATATAATTGACTGATTATTAGTGTAAAACTAATGTGATATGTAATGTTTGAAAACACAATGAGGTATGCAAGAATGAACAAGAAACATGTAGAAATGAACTCAGAAATGAAAGAGACTAAAAGGAGTTCACCTAGAGATAGATTGCAAATCTAAGAAGATTCTGGAATGCTAGAAAAATCACTCCTAATGACCAGTGGGACTCATTCGCCACTGATAGAGAATTTTTCCTCCTACTGGTAAAATCTCCCAAAATAGGTTTATGATTGTTAGGAACTGGAATCTGACAAAATCACCTTTTTCATCCTTAAGGTGGGACACACACTAACTCATTTGACAGCAAAATACGATGAAATTTTTTCATGAAAGATAGATATAATTAGATGTATTGTTGGGTACTAGTGATATTTAATGTGTAATTTTCAATTTTTTTTAATTTTATCCTCAATGTTCATTAAAATTTTGACGAACCTATTTTTTTGTCAAAATTGTGACGAACATGTTAAGTAGAAAATGAAACTGACATAAACAAAAAGTGAGCTCAACTATTTATTACGACAACGTTTTGCGATACTTATGAATTTGCTCTGCTTGCGAATTTGCTATACTTCAAATTTGTACTTCCAGGTTTGAAAATCATATTTTAAAGCAACATCTCATCAGATTTCATTTTTAGACTTGTGCATTTTAAGAGTTGCATTTTCAAATTTTGTTGTGCAAGTTTAATATTCTGATTTTAGGAGTCTAGTGTTTGGAAATCATAGTAAAATCAAAATTTAATAAGTTTTGGAATTAGCATTTTAAAGTGTTTTTTGGGGTCATTAACTTTAGACTATCTTCTCTTTTGCAGGAGTGGTTTCATGCCAAATTTTTTTGGTGTAAAATATCAATTATTAGATTTTGTTACCTATCTATGAATAAAGAATTATTGGTGGGGTTTGACTATTTTTTGCAGAGATCCTAATATTGAAATATCTTATTGAAAAAATCTTCGAGGATAATATTATTCTAGAACAAAATGAAAGAGACAATTGGTAGATTGGATCAGAATTAGAAAATAAAGGGTGATGGGAAATGTTATTGTCCTTATGTGACTCTAGGGCTTAAAGATGGAGACAAATTTAATGCACTTAATGGTTGAGGAAACTGTTAGGCGGCATTCACATTGAAGGGGCATGATTATTGTGTCCATTTAGTGTAAGTTGTTCATTATATGTGATTATATTGATTGAATTTGTATAAATTTTTATATCATTTTAACATTTTACATATATATAAAGAATCACTTGATCATGATCATAGTTTATTTGTGTCTAGCATTATTATAAAGGTGGGCACCATAGGGCACAAGATATGGATTATCACGGCTTGAAGAATGCGGTTTTACAAGTGGATGAACATGGAGTTGTAGTCTCAGAGAGATGAAGTTAATGATCCTATGGAAGATGTCCCATGCACGAGAGAAATACAGTTGAAGATGATGGGTACAAATACATTGATCCATGACACATTTAGTGGCAGAGCTGATCATGATGATCGAGATGACTTTGATGATGTTCATGATTTACCTGTACTTGAGAAGGCATACGAGCCCCTTTATGAAGTCTTCCAAACAACTCTTTTCTCCATTTTATTGTTGTTGTTGAACTTGAAGGTTATGAATGGTTTATCAAACATAGCAATCTCATGGATCTTAAGGTATGTCATTTATGTCATCTTTTTTCATCTATTTTAATTGTTATTAGTTCATCACTAGTAAATAAAGGATGAAATATTTACCATTAATATTCTTTATATTAACAAATTATTTTTTGTTGTAGATTGATTGGTGAATTTTTGTTACCACCATCAAATATTTTACCTCGCTAATACCGAGATTTATCTAGCATTATGAAAGATATTGGAATGGAGTATCAAGCAATAGATGCATGTGGAAGGTATTAATATAATATATCACTTAAAACAGCATGAATTTTCAGCAGAATGCCCAGAATGTCATATCAGTAGATATCAAACAAATCAACTAACAAAAAAGGTTCCTCGCAAGCTTCTTCTTTATATTCCCATTATTCCATGTATGCAACGATTATTTAGGTGTGAAAGCTTAGTGCAATTTATGGATTACCATTCATGGAATAGAAGTGGAGATGACATTCTTTGAATGCCTACGGATGGTTCTACATTTAGGGAAATGGAGGAAAAATGGCCACACTTTATAGAAGAACCTCATAATCTCAGGCTTTCATTGGCAATGGACGGTTCCAATCCATTTGGTGAGTTGAGATCTATTTACTCGGTGTGGCCTATTTTTGTTATCAACAATAACATTCCTCCATGGATGTCAATAAAGAGGGAGCACACAATGTTGTCAATGATTGTTCCAGGTATTTTTTTACATCAATTTTCTTTAATGTAGTAGCATCTCATTTGTATTATTTGTTGCATAATGACATTTTTTTCATTCAATAGTCATGTACATTAATTTATATATATTGCGATAAAATGGTTATAATAATTATGCAATGTTTTGTTCATTCAGCTAGGTAAATGCAAGTTAAAGATATGAGATATGTATATGCTCCGATCCTCTTATTGTGAGTTACTAAAGTTATGGAATGGCGTCACTATGTATGACGTCTCCGGACCAATAGGACAAAGACAATTTCAATTCCATGCAATGCTTGTATGGACAATTCATGATGCCCCAGGGCTAACACATTTTGTGGTATGTTATAACGTTCGACTACACTTTAACAATATTTAATTTGATGAAGTAGATATCATGCATGTTTTTAAAATAATCTATTCATTATATATAATTATAAAAATGGACATATTTAATCCAATTATAGATGATCTTGCAGGTCTTCAAACAAAGGGAAAAGAATTGCATATGTTTGGTCCAAAGATCTCATGGTTAAGCAAGCTTAGGAAGTAGGTGTTTGATGAGTATAGTAGCACCCTCCACAATCATAGAGTATTGAACTACTGAAAAACATCTTTTCAATGGGAAAGAAGAGACTACATCAAAACCATGAAGAATGACACCTCACCTATGGAAGTTGGAATATAATAGAATTAATCATCAAGGTTATACATCAGATCAAATTGTTTATCTATCATATATAATATGTTTTGAATTTATATTTTTATATTGTGTTGTGTTTACTTATGCTATAATTGATAATGATTATCATTGTTAATTTGTTTAACTTATATGCTTCATGAAGGTCGTCAAGGTATTAATGCCCAGCTTCCACAGGGACTGAAAAGTTATCCCAGATAATTTAGTAGGTTGCCCTACTATGAGTAGCTACAAATTGTGCATTTGTTTGATACAATTCATATTAGAAAGAATATAACAAAAATGTTATGGAAAATATTGGATGGAAGGCATGACAAAGAAAAATTTGTCAAAATTTGTAGTGACATTCAACAAGCCAATCATGGAATAAAAAATCTCATTCAATTAAATAGTGATGGAGACCAAATTAATATAAGTTCCCTTCCTTGGTTATTAATGGAGTAGCAAAGCAATGCTATAAAAGAGTGCTGAAAATTCATTTTTCCCACAAAGGACTACTGCCCGAACATAAACAATATAATAGCACAAGAAAGATTAGGGATGAAACTTCATGGTGCAATACCTTCATTCATGGGTGAATTATTAATTTATATTTATATACACTTTGTATAATGGCATACTTTTAGAGTGTATTATGTTTACTACTTTTGGAAAAATAATGAAAAAGATCATTTTGCTTAATTGTTGCGATGCGTTCTACCACCTCTATCTCAGTCAACTTTGACAACAGTATCCAAAGCGAGTTATATATGATCTTGGAAAATACATAGGAGTAGATGGCGATATTTTCAATTCATTGTATAGATCTGCCATTTCCATTTTGCTTTTGTATGTAATATACTATATATTTTTGTTAAATCTCGTTAATATATTTCAGCTGAATCACTTGTAGATGGCTCTCATCTCAAGAAATCCATAAAGAAGATATAAATTATTGGAAGAGAAAAATTCCTTATCTAATGTGTGAAATGCAAAAGTGTCTACCTTCAACATTTTTCAATGCACAAGAACACTACCTCATACACCAAGTTGAGGAGATTGAATTGTGTGGACTTGTACACACAAGGTCAATGTGGATGGTTGAGAGGCACTTAAATTTTTTGAAAGCTTTGGTTAGACAAAGAGCACATCTTGAGGGTTCTATGGTGGAGGAATATATGGTATACTAGATAGCTGGTATTAGTGAATATCTTCCTAAGTTTGTAGCAAAAGATCCATGTAGATCACATTTGGGATCCCAACTCCGTAACTCGTTGAAGAATTACGATGGGAAGAATTAGTTTAAGGAAAGTGAGAGGTAATAATAAGATGGTCATGGAGATTAATTGGATACATTTTACATATGGTTTTTATGTATATTTTACTTATTTAATTATTAATCTTCAATATGCATCAATTATAAATTAAGGTCGTATACTGTGGTATTTAACTAATTATATGTCATTTGTGAATTTCAATTTTTTTTATACAGTTGGTCGAGAGTGGGATGCACTTCATTTGTACATTGCAAACAACCTTGATTGGATGACGGTATGGATTGAAAAATGTCAACAATTTTGTCACTCATTAACATGGGAAGGTGTGGCTTCATTGGATTTAAAAGACTCATAAATGGGGTCCAATGTTACACAAAGGGGAAATTAGTTTAGCATATGGTTTAGAAGTCATAGTCACATTATAAATATAATAAATCCCCACCCATATTATTTAATTATTTTCAATTATATTGATGTATATATATGTTGAGATTGTTTTCTTTGCATACATTCGACGAAGAATAAATATGTTTATCAACTGATGATATTGCAACAATTTTTACATGTTTTACATATTGCAGGGGAAACACCACAAGGCTATGTGGTGCAATGGTCGTAAATTTTGAATCAAAAATTTGGATGACACGAAGAAAACTTGTGATTCTAGTATAACTATAGTCTTTCATGTGACTAATGTTTCATCTAGAAGTGACATACATCCAGAAGTCTCAAAAAATCTATACTATGGGATTTTGGATGACATACTTGAGTGTGACTTTAAGTTCTTTAGATTAATTTTGTTTGTTGTCCTATGGTACAACCTACAATTGATGGAAAATGATTCCAAGAGAAATGTTATTGAACATGATAATGGATTTACCATGGTTAATACAAGGTTGATTGAGTGAGCTGGAAATGAGCCTTATGTTCTTCCAAGCCAATGTGAGTAGGTATTTTACTCAGAGGTTCCAAGTAAACCAAGTTGGTCATTTTTTGTTAGACATGATGCAAGAGGAAGGCTGGTAAAGTATAATGTGGTGGAAGAAGAAGATACTGAAGATGTAGATGATGATCAGGATCAACAGTTAGTTGATGATGTCCTTGACAAAGATGTCAAAGAGGAGGAACTAGATCATGATGATGTAGGAGTTAATGTTCATGAAGATGATATACATGTGGATGATGACATTATGAAACTAATATCAATGATAATAATGATGAGTATATACCAATGAAATCCTTACAATGTCGAATCTGGATCGGATGATCTGGGAGGACAAAGAGAGTTGGATGAAAAGAAGATCAATGAAGAAAAATTATGAAATGTATGAGTTATCACGTTTATATCTATTTGATATTAATTTCTTGATAGAATTATGTTTGGCTTTATATAATAGTTCTACGTGCCCTTAGTTCACGTATTAATTGAATTCATGATGTTTTTTAATTTTTATGCTGTTATATAGTGAATTTGTTGTTAATAGATATACGTTTTAATGTTTGAAAGGTCAAAAAATTAAAAAAATTCAATAGTGATGTTAACAACGTTGAAATTATTGTGTTTTATGTTTCATGTGATCATAAAAGATTAAAAAGTGAGTTGTAGAGGTGATTTTTTAGTGGTTGAGGTGTAAACACATTGAAAAGGTATAAAGTGATCATTGTAATGGTTTTTGATGGTTGAGGATTTAAAATACAAGCTCTTGACATTCAAAAATCTATGTTTTTCTTCAAAATTTATGTATTTTTGTTGTTATACAGCACTGTACAATCACATGCAGCCCTATTTTGATGTGAAATCAATTCCATGTCGTGATGATATGTGTTAGCTTTGATTTGAATCTGATTTGAGGGCTTAAGGCATTGATTTAAGTTAGAAAGCTTCATTTCTTTGCATACAGCCCGGTTACCCTATTTTTGAGGGTTTTGTAGTCCAAACATGATATAAAGGGGATCTTACACTTTTTGTGATTACTGTAACTTGTGTAAGAGGTCCCATGGATACTGTTGTAATTGTAAGATGCATAAATATGTATGTATGTATTTGTATTTTTAAATGTAAATGTAAATGCAATTATTGGATGCTCTCCTAGAACAATAAATGCAACATATCACTAAAGAGATCTATATTTATGTATATAAATGTGTATTTCTAAATGCAAGTGTAAATGCAAAGAGCATATGGTTTTTTAGTGTTATAGAGTGTACAATCAATTGTAGGAGAAGAAAGCATGGTAGAATGATTGAATCCAAATTAAAAAGGAGTTGGAGTGAACTTGGATTTTCTATGTTTAAGCATCAAATAATGCCTTGAGCATATTTGGATTAATTAAAAAAAAATATTTGGTCGACTATAAAATTTATAAACCAAGGAAAAAATGTAACAAATCTAAGTCAATCATCTTAAAATGCCTCACTAAGTATACTTCCAAATCATGAATCTACTTAGTGTAAGATCTCATAGTTATTCAATTATCAACATAGAGTATAAAAATCAAGAATTTCCTATCTACTATTTGAGTGTAGACTATAGGATCATGAGGAATTCATATAAAACTAGAATTGATGAGAAACATTTTGATCTTTTCATACAAATCTAAAGGATCCTATTGCAATCTGCAAAATGATTTTTCAATGTTCACACAAAGTTGGAGTTATCACTATTGATAAAATCTAGAGTTTAAAACATGTAAAATTCTTCCTATAAGTCTCGATACAAGAAGGCACTTTTGACATCTATTTATGGACTTCAAAGCTCTATGTTACAACCAAGGAGAGTACAAGCCTAATGGAATTCATCTTAGGTATTAGAGAAAAAAGTGCCAGATATGTGTTAGCTTTGATTTGAATCTGACTTGAGGGCTTAAGGCATTGATTTGAGTTAGAAAGCTTCATTTCTTTGCATACAACCCAGTTACCCTATGTTTGAGGGTTTTGTAGTCCAAACATGATAAAAAGGGGCTCTTACACTTTTTGTGATTATTGTAGCTTGTGTAAGAGGTCCCATGGATACTATTGTAATTGTCGGATGCATGAATAGGGCGTAGGATGCATAAATATGTATGTATGTATATATTTGTATTTGTAAATGTAAATATAAATACAATTGCTAGATGCTCTCCTAGAACAATATTTGAAACATATCATTAAAGAAATCTATATTTATGTATATAAATGTGTATTTCTAAATGCAAGTGTAAATGCAAAGAGCATATAGTTTTGCAATGTTATAGATACAACATATCCATAGATTAATGTAATTGAAATTCTAAAGTCTTCAACACATATAATATGAAATCAATCAAACTATTAAACTACATAAGAAATAAATGATAACAGTAAATGCATATGTATGTGTATTTGTAAATTTAAGTGTAAAATAAATAAGAATAATGAAAATTATAAAAGAATACAAGGGGAGACCAGTGCCTTATTGGGTATATGGAATCTAATGAATATTTGCAAATGTGTATTTCAATAACGACAATAATTCAAACTGTCAGGGACATAAATTGTTTACAACTTGTTTAAACGCGCAAGTGAATAATTGACAAACTCTTCTTGAGATAGAATGGCAATTCTAGTTATGTGATTCTTCTTATTAATCCAACTAACACTTCCCAATTGTTGTGACTAATTAAAATATTTTAATCCCTACTTGAGAGATCTAAATAACCAGATCACACATATATAGCAAATGTACAATGATAAACTGAGTATAAACTTGTTATATCAATTTAAAAAATAGAGAAGCATCATAATGGTGACAATCAAATAACTACATAAATTTAACAAACAACTGATACCAAAATCTTAATCCATAACTTAGATATCTTCATTTACTCCATCAAAATACATGCATCTAAGTCTCTGCATAGGAAAGCATTTTTCTAGAAAGCTATCTACTGAATATCTCCTATGCCTATATCTATTGCATTACTATGGAAGAGATATAAATAAATCAAAACTTTGAAGAGACACATCCCTTCACAAATGTTCTATTTTACTTAACTAATTAAAACAAGAGATTAGGTTCTATTTAGCCATAGATGAATATTTGATAAATGATCTAGATAATACTACCATTCATTAGTATCAGCATCTCCTAATGCATTTTTGGTCGATATCTCCACCTTTATCATCCTTTTGTTGTGCTCACAACTCTTGTCCAATGTCAAATCCTTCTTTATACCATTTTCCAAAATTCCCTGCAACATCAATTTGCATTCTTCAATCCACTTGGCTTTCTCTTTCAACTTTTCTCCATTTTCAAATAGTGTAGGCAGTCCCATATTCGTAACATCAATAGCCCCTTTGCATATTCTCATAGTTCCACATTATACTTCCTGTGTTTCTTTATAATTTGGTTACCCATACCAATGGCCACACTATCAGGAACATCTCTATCATTTAATTCTCATAAATTTTCTTCAATCCTTCCATCAGTTCTTTTTGTGAATACCTTTTAGCAGCTGGATTCTTTAAATATATCCCTTATTATTCAGCCAGATTACTACGAGTTGAAGCTTGCTTTCTGATTATTATTGCTTGGTGATGTGCCATATGTACCTTGTGAATGCTTAGTTCCTCCTCAATGATCTTTACCTATGTGGTTTGTCACCGTAATGATGACTAATTTTAGGAGGTCCACCGCATTTAGGCTCCTAGCATGTCCTTCAAACAATCATTTTCTCTCATGATCCTTTCATTATTCATTTTGTACATTTCCTTATCTTTTATCAACATTTGTATTTGGGCTTTATTCAGTTTTGCCACATTAATCCCAATGTCTGCAGTCGCCACAAGATCTACCTCTCCAACCTTCAGAGTCATGACATGTCCAAATTCTTTCTTAGTATCAATCACCACTGACTTTCTATGAGGTGAATACAAGGCCCATATCATGAGTGATCCTTCATCTAGGTTATATTTGGATCCAACATATATTTATGTCACCCCCTTCGGACTAAGCTTATTTTTGGCACTATTATCCTTTAAGAAGCTATCAAACACCAATGTAGAATTAAAATTGAGCCCTGGAAAGATCATAATTCCAAGATCCTCTAACATTTTCCTTCCTTTCCCAGGGGTCATATTATCCATTTCTCTATCCACAGTTAATTTCAAATTGTTTAGTAGTTGCTCCTCATTGCTTGGTGTAATATTATCAACTGTCTCCCTTATCTCCTTGCCCTTTTGCTTATACAAGAGAGATCTGAATTGTGAAGAATTCACAAATCCATTGTCTAGTACAAATGACCTATATGCCATTTTTTTGGTGTTTGTATCTTGGCTCTCTTCAACACTTAGTTCTCTAGAAGGGTAGTTGTAATCTTGAGTTTTTAAGCTGGAAATCCTACTGGGTAGGTCTCATGGCATATCTTCTCCAGTTTCCTCATCTCTAGAAAAAGGAAACCCTATATTCAGTAGCCCTTGGTTGTATTCCTCCACCACTCTCTATGCTCTCTTTGCCTCCAAATTTCTAATCATGTCATCATACTGATAAGGCACATGATCATATTGTCCAAAGTTTATCCTTTGTTTGGCAGAATTGATATATCCCTCTAGATCAAAACTTTCTTTTGGTGGACCCTTATTCATATTATACTACATTAATTTGTCAAGGATCTAATCATATCCTTCCTTTGCAAGCATAGTAAAATCACCAAAGCACCATAAAATACACATGAAACAAGTGCTTTGTTTTAGATGGGCTTATAATTTCGGGATGTTCGACCGACACGCCCTTACCATACAATACCATCTTCGAAGCAATACTAGGTCTCCCAATTGCTTAGCAAGTCAATTTGGTCCGGTATTAAAAGTCCTTTGGGTCTAAGAGTGTTTTATTTCATCAAACAATAGGTACTTTGACCTTAGAATTCATATCTTTTGTCTTTACAAAGAATATTCTTCAAAATGCAAGGCGCCGACCTTCGAAAGCCTACTAATACAAATGGCGGAAATCAATTGGATAAGATATGGTACTTCCTCTTTATCAAAAGCTGTAGAACCTTCAGCTTTTTCACAATGATCTGCTCTTTTAAAATTTTCAATACTAGATGGATTAAAGAGAATAATGCACCTAAGATGCAAGAATAGGGACATTCTTGATTGCCGCAATATAGAATCGAGCTCACCGATAGACCACTGGTAGAATAACTTTCGATTACTTGACGTTCGGTTAGCGGCTACGTTACCATGGGAACAATGGACATATACTTAGGAACTTCCATACCCAATACTTGTCCTACCGAGAAATAGGTATATCTCATATAGGGCTCAAATAAGTCCACATGGAATGGAGGCCCATCGCCATTGTCAAGTGGGACAATTTTACCATCTTGTTTAATTCTATGTAAGGGAAACCTCCAACTATTGTAAGTGGTGTCCATTCTCCAAAACTCATTTTCCAACTCTTCATTAACAATTTTCTCATTACACCACCCTTCCAACTTAAAAACCTCACATATTGAAGCCTTTGATATGTATACAAACGGTTTCCCAGATGGTCCGCATATGGCCTTAAGTTTTGAGTCATAGTGGGTGGCCAATAATTTTACCAGCTCTATATTGACAAACACATTAGGGAAAACAATTTTTCCCAAATTTGGATGCCATGGATTACAAACTAGCTCAAAATGATCTCTTCATTGAAAGTGCAATCTAAAAAATTCATAGCCTCTTATTGGGGTCCAAATATCTCTTATGTGCTTGCATTTGTCACCAATTTATCCACTTCCGCCCTCAGTTGCACAGAGCACCTACCTCTAGACCCAAAGCCAAGAAATTGGTCAATTAAATCCTGATTCAGCTATCGTTCAACAACCTCCAACTCAATTCTAGACTCAACTTTTTGCTTCTTACTCTTAGGGTGACTGCTCTCTATTTTTTCTCTACCTTTCAACTTCCCCAAGTTGTTTCCTTCCATATCACTCACTTAAAATTGCAGAAATGAAAAGGTTCAAATGCGAAGGACTTACTGGTTTTGATTGAGGTCTTTCAACTGAAACAATTCTCTAGCCCTTTTTTTGTCTCCTCATTTCCTTCATTACCAATTTGCAATAATGTTCATTTTGCAATGATTTCCTTTCAATTTATGAAATTACCTATACTCCATGGCACCATTAGTGTTTTAAATCCATGCACGAATGTAACAAGTTTTTGAATTCTTTACTGTCACATCAAATGAACTGGTCAGCAAGACACCTTCAAACTTTGGTCGATCTATACATTAGACCCCAACCAATGTTCACTAAATACTTTTTTGATCAGGGTAACACTCTACACATCTGATCGATGTTAATATTTGTCCCGTATACATCACCAAGAGTCACCTCGACAATCATTTTTGGTTCATTTGTTTCTTCATCGGCCTGACTTTTAGTATTGCTAACACATTCAATGGTTCCTCTAATGTTATAAGTGTCACTGATAAATTTTCTTTTGGTCTTGAATATGTCGCCATAACTCTTGTCGATATCCTCCTATTGGTGCAACTTAGCGTGTCGGGTGAACATTCAGGATTTACATTGATGGAACATGTCTCGCCGATATATTCCTAGTGCTCTTGTCGGTGAAAGAAATGATGGTCTCACTGATTAAGCTTCATTGGTGAGACACTTGGTGATGACCATCGAAGCCAACCCATCAGTGAGAGATCAATCATCGTCACAAGATAGAAAACTCACTGTGATAGTTCATGTCTTGTCGATGACTTTCATCGGCAAGACAAATCCAATGTCACACTGATCTGACCTC
The DNA here is from genome assembly GCA_007258455.2 of Sequoia sempervirens. NCBI lineage: Eukaryota > Viridiplantae > Streptophyta > Pinopsida > Cupressales > Cupressaceae > Sequoia > Sequoia sempervirens. The sequence goes on along the minus strand of VDFB02271424.1, from coordinate 1,019 downwards.
TTCAGGAGTTTTAAATAGACCTACACCATGTCATTGCAAAGACTCTTGGAAATGACCACTGAAGCCAACCCATTGGTGAGAGATCAATCATCGGTACATGATAGAAAACTCACTTTGATAGTTCATGTCTTGATGATGACTATTTTCATCAAGACAGATCCAATGTCACACCGATCTGACCTTTGCATGAGTTATAAATAGACCTACACCATGTCATCACAGACTCTTGGTGATGACCACCGAAGCCAAACCATCAGTGAGAGATCAATCATCGGCATAGAATAGAAAACTCACTCTGATAGTCCATGTCTTGCCGATGACTTTCATTGACAAGACAAATCCAATGTCACACCGATCACTTGTCTTGCCAATATATTCCCTTCATCGATGACACCATAAGCCAATCTCCCTGGTATGTCTTCTTTAGTAATCCTAGCTTTGAACATGAGCGTAAGTGATCTTCAAATTTACCCACTGTCACATCAAATGTTCTATTGGAAAGACAATTCAAAATTTGGGTGATCATTTTATTTAGACTTGACTAACGTTCATTAAACATTCTTTTGGTTGGGGAGACATTATGCTGATATCACATAATCTATCCATCTGGTTCATATAAATTTTTCCAAGAGTCACCCTGTTGGCTATCTTGATCTATTTGTGTCTTCATCAGAAAGACATGGTGTATCGCTAAGAAATTTAGTAATTTAACCAATGTTATAAGTCTCCCCAATGATTATTCCTTTGATCTCATGTCGCCAAGACTCCTTCCAATACAACTCCTTGTGCTTTGATCAGTGAGACAAGAGAGGTTTCTTTCCAATGAAACTTCATCAGTGAGACCTATATGCTTGGTATGACCTTTTCATTTCACCCTGATGGAAATTATCTTTCCAACAAAAATCTTTATTGGTGAGACCATGGACTATATCATCCCGATGTGTATCTTCTTATGTAATACGATCAGTGTGACATTTTTGTTCTTTCGCTGATATGCTAAAAATGAGAATATAATGATT
>VDFB02271421.1:0-15963 GCA_007258455.2 Sequoia sempervirens | reverse complement strand
CAGATGTGTTGGAATAGTCTGTTTGGTCCTACGAGTTGCAGAATGAAAGTTGCGTCACTTTGCAACTTTACACTGCTTACATCTAGCAACTTTTTCCTCAACTAAAAACTCGTCACCGTCTGAAAACACCTCTGAGATAGCAAAAAATGAGAGTTTATTCTAGAAGGTCTCAACACAATCCCATAGCCTTAGATGGAAAGTCTGTAGGTGTCACAGTTTCTGAGAAATAGCCCTTCAAAGATTGATGTCTTTTAGCACTTTGGACTATTAAGGGAAATCATTGTTCCAATGTAGCTTAGAGTGATTCGATGTATTTGGGTATAAAAGAGGACCATCCCTAGTGTAAACGTACCCATCCAAATGTATTGGAACAGTCTGTTTGGTACTATGAGTTATAGAACAAAAGTTGCACCACTTCACAACTTTACACTGCTTGCATTTGACAACTTTTTCCTCAACTAAAAACTCATCATCACGGGAAAATGCCTCTGAGATAGAAAAAAGTGAGAAATATTATTGTAGAGGGTCTCAAAATGATCCCATAGCCTTAGACGGAGAGTCTGTAGGCATCACAGTTTCTAAGAAATAGCCCTTCAAAGATTGTTGTCTTTTAGCACTTTAGACTCTTAAGGAAAATCACCAGTCCAATGTAGCTCGGAGTGATTCGGCGTATTTGGGTGCAAAAAAGGACCATCCCTAGCATAAAATTATCGGTCCGGACATGTCAGAATAGTCTATTTGGTCCTACAAGTTGTAAAATGAAAGTTGCACCACTTTGCAACTTTACACTACTTGCATCTGACAACTTTTTTCTCATCTGAAAACTTGTCACTGCGAGAAAATGCCTCTGAGATAGAAAAACTAAGAGAGGTTATTGTAGAGCATCCCAACAAGATCCCATAGCCTTAGACAAAGAGTCTGTAAGTGTCACAGTTTCTGAGAAATAGCCCTTCAAAGATTGCTGCCTTTTAGCACTTTGGACTTTTAAGGGAAATTGTCGATCCAATGTAGCTTAGAGTGATTCAACACATTTGGATGAAAAAGAGGACCATACCTAGTGTAAAACATACCCATATAGATGTGTTGGAACAATGCGTTTGGTCTTATGAGTTGTAGAACAAAAGTTGCACCACTTTGCAACTTTACATTGCTTGTCAAAATTGCAACTTATTGTCAAATGATGGAAGTTCAAGAGTCATCTTATTGTAGTTCGTTGGAGAATAGTTGAAATTTGTTTGGTCATGGCCCAATTAGGTAGGAATTAGATGTTAAAATGGTTTGGGAGAGCAAGGGAGGTCAATCGAGGTTTGGGCATGATGCCCTAGATGTGAAAAGTGTGGTTTTTGGGTGAAATTGGGAGGTTTAAGGGTGTTAGTGATTCAAATCTGTTGGGGCATCAATTTCTAAAGGTGTATTAAGCATATGCATACTTCTATAAATGTGTTTGAGGTGTTGTTTGAGTGAGATAAGTTTGGAAATGCATACTTTCAATAAACCACCTTATAATCTAGGCAAAATGAGGGTTTCATGATTGAGTGACTTAGATGGCATTTACAAGGACGATAGTTGTGGAATTTGGATGTTTATAGCCTGGTGAGATACTTTCCAAAGGAATCTTGGAGGGGCAACAGTTTTAAAGAGGATTTGTTTTGCAAATTTGAGCTAATTGGAGCCCTATTTGAAGTAATAGTTCAATTTCAGTGGGGTTGTTCCAAAACAAGCACATTAGGTTTTGAGATAGTTAAAGAGAAGGGTAATGGGTGTCTCTCACAACCTTTTTTTTTGTGGATTTGAGTTGATTTTTGAACATATTGATTCTTACTCAAGATGATTTTATACCTTTTACATGTTATTATGCTTCAATGAACATTAAGTGACATTGATTTTTATCAAGATGATTCTATTAATTTAGAATGAACACTATAACATGAAATGTATTTCATTAAGTTGTATCCACTTTTCATTAATTTTAACTTCTTTTGAAATAAAAATTAGTTGCACACTTCATTACACGAGTTTAAAAAACAAAATAATGTCAAATGTAAATTCATTCAACATAGCTTGAAATCATGGGTATTCTCAAAATGAGTGTTTGATAAAAATGTATTGGTAGACATGAATGAAAAATGTGGTACAATAGAAAAGGAAATTCATTGTTTGAAAAAAATCCTCAAAAAAATAGATGGATTACCAATTGTAATTCATAAGTTCTATTAAAATGTTATTTCATTGGTAGGGGCCCCTAGCTCGGTTAGTTAAATTAATTAGTTCTTGGCTCTGGCAGTCCGCGAGTTCTAGTCTCCCCGTCCCATGGTGCGGAGGGCCAGGTATACCCACGGTCACGTTAAAAAGTTTACCGGTACTGCGGTTTATAAATTCGTGCTGCCGATTCCCGCGATCAAAAAAAAAAATAAAATTTCTTTCATTAATCTATAACATACATTATCAATCATAACTTTAAACAATTCTAAGATAATTATACATTCCATTTTCAAAATTCAAAGTAGAAAGACATGCACACGAGGAACAAATTAGATCGAATATCAATTCTTATATATCAAACTGTAGAATAATTGTGTTTGTGCATATACAAATTTGGCATATGCCTACTCAGAACAAGTTTTAAAAATTGTGGCATATATGTCATATCAAGATCTATCAAACCCTAAGTACATGTCAATCTATATCATATCCTAATCCTGTCCTGGACCATCAAAATCGAGCCTCCTCGAAGAAGTTAGATGCTCTGAAGTTTCCTGCACAATAACATTTCAAACCACAAATTAGATTATGTGAATGGTTGACAAGATAGACTAGTAAATAGAAACTTATATACCATCATTTATAAATTATAAATTTAACATCAAAATCAGTATAGATGTACTATATTATATCAATAATGTAATTCTTTTTTACCTCAAATCTTGCTCTCTTTTCTGCAAGACGTTTTACATATGATTGTCCCTTATGACGATCCGGAGTCCTCGTATAAAGTAATGGTCTCTCACTCGTCACAATGCTGAGTCAAACAAAGGAATATAGCAAATAAAATAAAAATGATACAAATTAACATATAATTGTTGACAAATAATCATATCTACTAATCACATATCTACTCCTATATAAACATAAATGATCTACAATATAAAATAAACACATACCTATTGTGATTCTATGACACTAGATGGGCTCATAGTGGATGGATCAGCTAAGATGGTTTCCTATATAAAAAAATGACAAGAATGTAAATGCACATGCACATATAATTATAATGTTGACAATAAAAAAAATATACCTATTGTGCAACTTCATCCAATGGGTCAGACCCAATCAACAAGGCTATATAAGAACCAAGTTGTTGCATAAAAAGACCAGATTACATTAGACTATCAATATATGTAGTACATGTATTTAAACATAATAGATTTCAAAGATTAACATGTAAAATAGAAATTTAAATTATTTACCATGTATAGATTGTCTAAGGAAAATGAAATGGCAGTATGTGTAGCTTGCTGCACTTCCGACATTTGCTCCTCTGTCAACAACTGTTAAAGATTCCAACACATAAACATATATTAGTACAAATATCTTTCATAAAATATGAAAGAATTTACATAAAACAACCTATGAAATTGCTTTAAGACTTACCGGTCCTCCCATATCATCCCTGGTAGTCAATGTCTCTCCTACAAATGCTCCACTTCGTGCTCTGGGTAAGTGCACCAAGATGGTTCCCAAAAAGGGGGGCTTAAGTGGCCACTTTTTTTTTGAAATCAGGAAATACTAACCTTGAATGTGAAATTGAGGATAGTTACACTCAAAATTTTGAGATGGAACAAAAACAAGGATCAAAGTGCTTCGAGTCTACTTTCTAAACTACTAATTTATTTTTAAAATGGTTGAGATTAAGGGGTTCAAAAGAGGGACGTACACAAATTAGTGTTATTTTTGTTAGAAAAACATAATATAACAACTCTTGTACAACCCTAGCACGGTGAAATTTTTGGTAGTATTTGTAAAATCGCTATGGTCAGAAGTTAGCTAACAGTATCTAGTTGATGCAAAAAATTTCTAATAAATTTTTAATGAATATTTGATTTTTTACTAATTTTCTAAGTGGGCACTTCCTAAAAAGTAGAATTTTGGCCGTGCTCCCCCTACAAATTTTGGAAAGTAATTGATTTTTTTTTAATTTGTAGAATGGAGTCTAGTTTCTAAAAATGTAATTTATTTAAAATTTTGATGAACGGTTAATTTACAACAAAAAAATTTACCAAACATTGCTTTTTGGCAAAAAAGAGACATACAAACAAAATAAATTATGGATGAAAGGCTTAACATTGTCAGAAAGTGAAAAAAATTACATCGTTGGATAGCTAAGAGAGAACCTAACATTACCCATGTCGATTTTGTTGATATTGAACCAGATGCAATCCTAATCATCACGAACCCAATTATGTGAAAAATTGTAGAATTTGCAAAAAACACGTCTCTGGTCATTGGGAATTCCCTCTAAGCCTTTCGGTTGGTATTCCAAGGCACATAACTTTCACTTTTTCTTTTGATTTTAATGTGAAATAACATGAGCGCATTATAGTGCGCTCATGTTATGAGATTTCAAACTTTTTTTAAAAAGTGGCCACAAAATTGATACCCAACTTCATGCACTCGCCCCTCTATCAACTCCTACATCTGGCATATCATGAACCTCAAAGTCAGATGTGTCTATGGGAGCCTCAGGGGACCATCGGAGAGGACCGAAACATAAATTGTTCCACAGCATGCAATGATAAGGCACACAAATATGTCCCAAATAGGACGGTGTACTAGTGGGAGTTGATGGTTGTGTACCAGTGGGAGCTACTGCAGTAGGTGCACCACCATCATGCTAGGATGTATTAGGTGCAGCATGACCATGATGGGATGCACCGTCAAATGGCTACGCAGCACAATGGCTCTGTGTGACCAAATGATCACTCAACGAATGTAATGCATAAATTCTCAAAGTCCCTGCATCTACAACAATCTCAAGGTAAGGTAGTGGAGTCAGAGCAACAATAGGTGGAGGAGAACGAACTGGGGTGACTCGGTGTGCCCTAGGTCTATCCTGTGGCATCCCTCTACCAACACCCTGGAAATCTCACATGTCAAAGTAATTGACATGTTTCCCTAGGACAAACTCAGCATATAATTTTTGGAGAAAATACTGAGGGACATCAAGATTGTTGTTGGATGGTTTATCAAAAACCTATTGGAGTTAAAATGACACTGAGAGGGGGGGTGAATCAGTTTCTTAACAGATTTGACCAATTTTCACAAATTAAAAAACCATAGCTCAGATTTTATCTCAATATACTCTGATTAATGCATTCATGAGTTGAATGTAATCATTCATAAACAGAATTGAGAAAAGTAATAACCAAATAGTGAATTGAAATAATCAACAACATAGTAAAGCAAAGGGAACTCAGAAGAACAAGAAGACTCAAGATTTTACCGAGTGGAAAACCCTCCTGGGGTATAAAAACCACTCCCAAAATGCCTTCCAGGCTTAATCTTTTAAACAAAAGTTCACAATGCCTTATAGGCTGATTTTTGAGCACCCACTCAAGGAGCACCAACCCCTCATTTAGAGATATCTATCTCAAGGAGTACCAACCCCTCAAATTATGCATCTGAACAAAAAAAATTATCTCAGAGGATCTTCTCTGTTTTCAGTCAAGCTCATAACTCTCTATTTTCCTCATCTACCTAATACATTTTTGTCACAACCAAAGAACAATATTCTCGGATTACAATCAGAGAGCTTTTATAGTTTTCAACACTAGTATTTATTTACATTTCAAGTATGTCTATTGTGAAGAAATCTTCAACAACCATTTTTCACAAGATTCTCAGATTCTCTTGTTGATTTTCAAATATGAGGCTAAATAAGGACAGTCTGTCGATGATGATAAAAAATCAATAGTTACGCTTATCTAGAGAGCTGCAAATCATCCATTATTTCAAAAATGCAACAGCTCAAAAAGAAACTCAATGAATATTCTGTTATGTAACCGTTCTGAGATTTGATGCCAATCCATGATGACGACCACAGTGTTTTGAGTCTTCGTAAACTATTCGCTGAGACAACCAAAAAGTTTTGCTGAAGGAAATTGCACTGCCAGACATTCCTCTTAGTTAACACTTTTTCCATGAGCCATCAAAGTCAGGAAGAACACATAACAAATACATCATGTCTCATAGATAGGCTTCCTTAGAGTATTATTCATTCGCTGAGACATAAGGAAACTTCTCACTGAGATTTACTTTTGTTTCATTCACTATCGCTATGATCAAACGATATCAGAGAGACCTCTTGTAGACTTCATAATGCTTTTTCGAGAGTCACTTGATACACATTGTCATCATGACAATTCAATAGTCAGGGAGACACTATATAGATTGCCCCTTATTTTGCCAAAACATCCCGAGCTCACCCTAGATCGCCAAGACAGTATCAATCTCACACCGATGGAGATCTTTGTTCTATCGGCAAGACACAAGGTATTCGTTAAGACCATACTCCGAAGAAAATATCTCTCACTGATGAGCCTTTGATAGAAACCCCTTGTGTGATGTCACTGTAACAAAATGGTTCTCTCACTGATGCACCCTTCTATCTTATGAGGGTCGCTATAACATACCAATATTGGGGAGACCTCTCGTAGAAAGCTTGAGTCATACCAAAAAACTTCATTCACTTGGAGTCGCTGAGACAAAACAGATCCTATGCCGACAAAGTTCTTTTGTATTCCATCGGCGAGATCGGAGGTCACTCGCCGAGGCCTCACGCCAAAAACCTTTAACTCTTACCGATAAGACCTCATCTTGATGGTATAACATATGCCAATAGAGAACACTTTCTGTCGCCGAAACAAAAGAGAAGTCTTGCCGACAACAGCCTGTATGATAAATTCAATCGACATGACATCTGAAATGTCTTGCCAATACGCAACTTAGATATTTCAAAGTGGATCAGGGAGACCCTTCCATTCTCACACCGATATAAGTAAGCCCGAAAGAGAAACAACCAATACCTGTGATATGCAAGGAGAACCATCCTGAGACAAATTGTGATATGAAAGAGATTTTGTCATCAAGTACAAACTGTAAACACAACTGAGATTCAACAAAACCATCCACCAACGTCTCCAAAAATAATCTAATATGCCTCTATGGGTGCACCATTTAATTGAAAATTTTGGTTTCCGCACATTAACAGGCTGTCCAGTTCTCTGATTGGGATTTCTCAATATCAAGAGCCTTCACCTCATCATACGATAATCCATTAGCATAAAATTGTCTTTGTTCCTCTTGCCACTATGCAAATCTATTATGCTGAGTTGCTAAAGTTTGAACATTTAAAATGATTGTTTCCAAAGTGTTTTTCATATCTGATAGTTCATCGAGTGTCTCATAGATTTGACATAGTTTTCTTAATTGATCTAAATTTCTATGAATAGACTCGTGTATTGTTGGCACATTTTCATTTGGAAACAATGGTTGCAGTGGAGGATTTGGAGGGTATTCATTTTCTGTAGGATTAGGGTTTTCATTTTGTGTGGGGTTAGGGTTTTCATTTTGATCCATTTTAAACTTGTTAATTGATAATAAAAAAATTAAAATTAACAATGGTTTTAATATAATAAAAAATCTATCAAATATACCCTATTTTTGACTAAAATTCAAAAGAAAAAATGCAAAATCAATATAAATTGAAAAAATAAAACATACCTTACAAATTTGATGAATTTTTTGACAATTTGACCTCTCCCAAATGGATATTCGAGTCACACTTTTGAAACCAACACGTAAGCACATTGAAAATATAGCTCTTAGGTTTTTTTCAAGTTTGTTTATAGCGCAGGAAACAAATATTTGTTTCCTAATTTACAACCTTTTTAATAAAATGGTTAGGTCTGGGACCCGACCATATTTAACTGCGCGTGGTTTTTTTGAAATATTTAATATGCAATATAATATAATATATATTATATTATATTAATTTTAATACAATACATATATTATAAATAATATAATACATATTATTATACATAATATATATTCTATTATTGCCCCCGCGGGTTAGCGGAGTTGGTCTAAGTCTCGGGTTTGCTCCTTGAGGTCATGGGTTTGACTCCCTGGCCCGTGACTTACCCCACCGCACACACTTGGGGTGTGTGTTGGTTACCACACACTTGGGGTGTGTGTTGGTTACCACGCGGCCCTAGGGGACTAGTCTTGCCTCCAAGCTCGCCTCGTAAAGGGAACCCGCTGGGCTAGAGTCGTTGAGGATACCCTTGTGGATAACAAATATATATATATATAATATCAATATAATATAATATTATATTATGTTTTAATATTATATTATATTATAATATTATATTATATTATATTATATTATATAATATGACCTCTAGGGATTTTTTTTTTAATTATAACATGCAAGACGGATATCTGTTTTATGATTTCTGAGACTTTTTTTAATAAAATGGTCAAGTCCGGGACCTGTCATATTTAACTATGCATGGTTTTATTGAAATATTTCATATTTAATAATATATATTATATATATTATATATAATATATATTACATTAATTTTTAATATAATACATATATTATAAATAATATAATGAATATATATATATAATATATATTATATTATTTATAATATAATATATCTAGCACTTGCACCCCAATGAGGTGCAATGGTTATGCGATAGGCTAATATACTTTGGTATTATATTATGAACATGTAGAAGCGGTGCAATTCATTTTTGGGAATGAGCTTATGTGGTCTATGCGATTTGTCTTCAAGACCTGTACAACGAAAGAAACGGGGTGGTTAGCTGTGTAGAATAGGTGTTGATGCAATTAAGTTGTAGAACCAATTTTAAGCTTTGAAGTTTGCATTGTGTAATGATTTGTACATGATGCACCATGGGAATTGGGGAGAGATATCAGATAGATAGGAATGAGAGTTGCATTCCTTGTTTTAGGAGAGACATAGTTGTTGTAAGCGGGCCTCCTCTCGCTTCCTTACGACTACAAATGGATTGGTTTGCATTTTGGAGTATCTTTCAAAAGAGAATGGTGGTTGAATGCGAAGATCATTTAATGATTTAACTCTAGATATGGTTGTAAATGTTAGTCCCTTCCCATCTATTTTACCAATATCAGTTGTTTCTTTTTGCAGTGTTAGTCCTTGAGCTTTGTGTATGGTAATAGCCCACGCCATCGTGAGCCGTATTTTCCTTCTATTGCCCAAGGAAATAGGTATGATCAATATGCTCTTGGGGTCATGCTCATTCCATGGTGGTCCACTATAGGTATCAAACCTTGTTACAACATACATGGGAATATCTGGTGGTTTGGAACCAGGGTTGTAAATGATTTCAACAACTTAACCAAGAGCTCCATTCACCAAACCTACTTGTGTCCATATGTTCGATGTGAGCATGATGTGTTGCCCTTTACAAAGCAATACTTCTTTTTCAAGTTGTTCATCATCAATTGCACTATCTATTCCATGCCTAGTGCTTGTCGTAGCACTGATTGCAATTAGACGGTTCAATGATTTTAACATTCTTCTATTGTGTAGTCCAACTAAATCATTGGTAGCAAACAAGTGCATTGAACTATCAAACTCTTATTTTTCTCTTGACGTGAGCTACTTGTTTGTGCGTGTCATTAAAAGTTTCCAATCTCCTTCAGTTGCTTCTGCATTTCGTATGTTTTGCAATAGTTGATGAAATTTTTGTTGTGCAAGAGTCTAACCTTGATGACGAAAGACTGTTTGTAAGGTGACAACAGTTGTAAATTGGTTCCACAATGTTTTTGCATTTGAGTGTGTTGTGTACATAGGTTTTTCCACCATAGTCGGCAGTTGGGTGAGGTCACCGATCAATATTATAGATAGTCCACCAAAGTGTAGATGTTGCCGATGGAGGAAAGCCTCACATAGCCTTGTGTCTATTTTTAGTAGCAACTTTGGACCTATGAAGATCATCTCATCAATCAAAATATATCCTATATATTTCATATCTTCTTGAAATGTTGTTAATGTGTGTCCTTGTAGTGGGTGCATGTCTTTAATAGGGATCCGGAAGCGTTGAATGTATAGTTGATGCATGAATATTAAATGCATTCACCCCTGTAGGAGCTAATGTGAGTAGTTGGCTTTTTTTTTTGTGGGCTCTTATAGTTTGTGAGTGCTTTTCTTATGCGGGCAATTAGGTATGATTTTCCTATACCTGTTGTTCCTTGAACAATCATGTGTAACAGTTTTTTTGAGGAGCATTCACTATGGTCAATGATAATTGTGAGTGCTAGTTTTTGTTGCCACGATAGTGTATAGTCTGGCACATCCAAGTTGCTTAGTATAGTGTCTTCTTGGCTACATGCCCTTTTCATGGATATGAAGTGGATGGAAATTTCATGAAGATCTTGGGGTACTGGTAGTTGATCCCATCTATTGTTGTTGTCAAACTCACGCCTACCAAGCATGTCAAGTTCATTCAGGCTGATATTGTTTGAGGGACCCATTTGTGAAAACAATTCCCATTCATTAAGCTTTGTTGTGTCCCTTGTGTCCATCTCTGTATTGCTCTCATCTTCTTCTTTAGTGGTTGCTTATATTTCAATTGTGCAATTAGCATGCCATACATCATATTTGGTTGCGTACATTTGCTTCCGATTTGCAATTATTGTATCCTTAGTAAGTCCTACCTCACTTTCTATGCTTTGAAAATGTTTGTATAATAGTAGCTCGCTCCAGCAAAAAGTTTCAAAGTTGTCTGAGTCCTCCTTTGGGATGGTATAGAACTTTGGGAAAAAATTAACTATCGCTTTTACCTCTCTCTCTTTCCATTTGCATCCTTTGCACCTTGCAGAATAGGAGAAAGATCTTGCAGATTAGAGTAGCGTTATTGTTTCCATTTCTTGAGGCCGATTAATGTAGGAATGCAGGTAGATCGTATGGAGGTGCATTTCATCTGGTTGTCTTGTTATTCATTGGAACACTTTTCGACCAACATTCAAAGATGTGAATGGTCGATTACAAACAACGAGTGGCAATTTTTGAAGCATATGACATGTTTCTTGTGCTCCTATATCACACTTTGTAACAAGCTCTGTCATGAATTGTTGAAATGTTGTGATAGCTAGGTCATCTGTTCTCTGGCATGCAGATATTCTTGATAACATATCAATACAAGACTCAGATGTTCTCTTTTCTTTTGACGCATACTTGGTAATGTATTTTAGTACAAGTGCTCATGAGATAACTAGTTGGCAATCTATGTTGGCTCTCCATATCAAAATCATTTATGGATTGTGTATGTTTAGCCTATCATCATTCCTTGCAGGTCCATATTCTTTTTTCCCATTATCATCACATGATAAGGTAGATACAGCTTGTTCTTTCCATGGAGCTTTGTATCGACATTGTAGTTGTTTCCCCTTTTTGCTTAAGCATGTCCCCTCTTTGCATTTTGTGTGCCTCTGGGCACGGTTGATTAGCTCCTCATAGTCATGAGAGGGATCTATAGCTAATATATGAGCTGTGTCTATCAAGCATGGGTCATCATGTTGGGGACAGTAGACCTGGTTGTTTCTATGTGAAGCAAGACGAGGGTTCCAAGCACTTACATACCTGTCAAAGAATTTCCTTGCCTGTTCAACTTCTGTGTTGTTCTCCCAATCAAGTTTATCCATGTCTAGTGCATTTTTGAGCCAAAGGAATCCATGCACATGTGCAGTTCCTTGATGCTGCCATTCATATCTATACCAATAATCTTTTACACCAAGAAGCTTTTGGATGACCTCTTCACAGAAGACTGTAAATCGTTGGTGGAGATATAATGATGTGGTGTGGAGGTTTTTGATTACATTGTCCAAACGTTGTTTATTTATTTGTATTTCCACTATTGTGTCATTTGAAAGCAATCGTTGTAGGTCCGGCCACTTTGTGTCTACTGCACTCAATGTGAAAAATAGAGTGGGAGACCCTATTTGGTTGATCATATTTGTTAGCTCATAATGACACTTGTTCCAATATGGTCTTGTGCCTTGAATTGAAGAGCCACAGTGCATGAGTTCTTTAGCTAATTGTGTGTCAAGGAGGCTTTTCAAGTGTACACGAAGGCTTTGAATAGTTATCGGGATGTTTTCTTCTGCATTTTTTTAATGAAAATTGCTGCAAGCCCTTGGCTACGGTGTCACAACATAAGATTGAACATAAAATATTGAAACCTTGGATGCCTTCCAAACCTTTGGTCATGGAACCTTATCAAGTGTAGTGCATAATCGTGCATTTGGACTTCCCTAATCCGTGGTTGCATTTGTAGTGCAACCCCATTGGGGAAGAGGGTTGGAAATTCCATATCAAGCAAGCCTTCGGTATTGTATTCATTTATTGGTGATGAGTTCATTTCAGGCCAATCTATAGTGCTATTTGTGTTGTCCTCAAGATCTAGTGCTTGCTTAATAATTTCTAGCTCATGACGTCTATTTGGAAACTTAGCCATGAAATATTATGTGTGTACTATGCTATCCTCAATTTCCTCTTCATCAATGGTGTTCCCATTATTTGGCACCCCTGCACATTCGCTAGTTTCAATGGTGTGCAACATGCTTGAAATATCCATGCTAACTTCAAGAATTTGAGCCAAACCATCAACACTTATGGAAACATCATTATAGTATGGCTCATATTTCACTTTGTATTGCAATGCATCTCTGATGTGAATTCTACTTACATAACAATCATAGAAACGGCCTTCTGTATGCAGTCTTTGAACTATGAGCACATCCAAGTCTTCTATCCTTCGAGGGAGAACTTTGGAAATTTTTTTGATATCTTGTGGGAAGTTAATTGTGTGACTGCTATATTTATATTGTCCCCCAGGAGCATGGGTTACTTGTAGTACTGGGTTAACTCTAGAAATGAGCATTTCCTCCACTTGGGTCAGTCTTCTCAGCACATCAGGTTGTTCTCCTAGGTCCATGTTGTTGAGTGAGGAGAATCAATGTATACCTCTCTCATTGAAACATCTTTTGCAAGTAGCATGAGGGTCGGATGAATGGAGAAGCATGCCTGGGTAGTTTTCCTTTCATATAATGCATGTTTTCCTATTGGAAAGTGCATCTATCTTTTTTCGGAATCTTTTCATTATTTTTATGAAGCTAGTAGTTGTGTTGAATGATGTTTGATCTTCTATGTCTTCTTCTATTTGCATATGTTGAGATTGCCATGTTTGTTTCTCTAAACATTTCATGCATTTCTTTGTAGTTATTTCCTCTCTATGATGAGCATAGTAATTGCGGTTTCTTTGACGATCTCGTAGCCTTTGTGCTTCTGTTTGATGGGGGTTGATTTGGATGGGGTGCAACTTTTTTATCTGTCTTCAGGTGGCAATTGCTTCTTTATTCCTAGCATAGTAATCTTGATTTCTTTTTCGGGTTTGTTATCTTCTAATATCTCTTGTTGCAAGCTATCTTGACTTGTTTCGGGGGAGGGGTCCGCCATCTGTACAGTGGGAATGCAAGGCTGAATTAGTAATAAGAGAAGCATAAACACACTCAAACAACTATACGTGGGATGAACACAACATATCTAAAGCTTACAATGCTAAAAGAAGAATGCTTAAAATTCATATATATATGTCAAAACAAAAAATTAAAAATTAAAAAATGACATATTGAAGTCATAATTTTTAGAACTAATATCTATTAAAGTGTAGTTGTAAGATAGTTGTAGATTACATCATGTCAAAATAAGTGAGTCCTGCAATGGTAGAAGAATTATATACATAAGCAAATAGATACACATTGTTACATTTTTTTATTGATATATTACTATTACAGTTATAATTGAAACACACAATATTGAAGGGAGTAGAAATATAATTTTATAAGATTTATATGCATGACATGGGTTGGGAAATGTAAACTTAGCAACTTACATATTTCTATTTGTTGGTAGGCGTGACACATGTGGTTGGAGATTTGAATACATTTTTTTGATTGAACAAAACCATCAACTATAATTTTATAAGAGTCATATACATTTCATGTGTTGGAAAATGTAAACTTAGTAGCTTAGATCAACTATAATTTTATAAGAATCACTACACATTTCTTTGATCTTGGAAAGTAAGATGTTTCTCTCTACAGTGAAGTCAACTTGTTCAACCTTTCTGATAGTTGCCTTCAAGCGTTCTTCATTATTGTATGTTTCATTTCTACATGTCAAAGTGAACAAGTATTTTTTGTTCAACACGTCTCTAATTACTTGTTGAGTATCCCTTTCTATGTCATCCTCAAACTATAGAGAGTATAGCTTTTCCGCAGACATTCCCATGAGTTATATTGCTGCTTCATCGAATGCAACTGCCCATAGCATATTTGTATGGTCCTGTAACCTTATTTGTAGTATGTACCTATAATTACAAGAGGTACATGCTACGTGACACTTTGAGCAAAACCACTTTTCATCTTTAGTCTGCACCAATCTTTTCTTGCACTGTTTTCCCCCCAATTCATTAGGGAATGCCAAATAGCAAAATGATTCAGATTTGATGAACAACAATGTTGTGTTTATTGTACATTGGAGATGATGCACTTTATGCAGGATTTTTTCTTGAACATCCCTAATTGTTATTGTAGTTTCAGGCATAGATGGGTCACTAAACTTTATTGAAGGTGATAGAATATTAGCCCCACTTTGTTTGAACCAAGTTTTTAGTTGTTCTATCTCTTGTATGTCAAGGTCTATAAGTAAATTTGTATTGTCTGATGTGCTCAACACCTTTCCCTTGTACTCGCAAACTTGTCCATTTTTAATAGCGAGAACAATTGTTTCTTGTAGGTGATACTTGTCTTGAAGATGACCACCTTCCTTCTCTACTATCATACCCCATATAGTGATATCTATAGTTTCCCTAGACATGTCCAACAAGGATATTGTGCACCTTAGGACCTCTATCCCATCTCTTCTCCTAATTGTGGAGCTTGGGCTAACACAAGTGACAACTCCAATAACATCAACAGTTGAGTTTATACTCTTCTTTGCAAGTTCATTGATATGTGTAAATGAGAATAGGTGTTTTGGAATAGAATGGTCATCTTCACAAAGAGTAAACTTTGACTCTATCGACAAGGAAAATTCTAGTCCACTATTTAACCTGTTGTAAAGCTTATTAGCAGCCTTTACTACACCACCAGATAACGTATAGGTTTTTCCAATATTAATATTTTGATAATGAAGATCAACAACTTCATTGAAACAAGCCACATGTGTTTCAATCCCTTCTCTGTCAATGATGTCAAAGGTAAACAATTGACCAGTACCTTTTTGGGTATTGTACTTACGGATATCCTTTTTGACAGTCACACGACCTTTAACAGTCCATCTTGGTTGAAAAGGATTCAAATTTTTAATAGGTGTAATTGTGACTAGTGCTTCCATTCTACTCCTAGAAGGATTTACGCCAAATAATCTTCTTGCAGGAGTTGATACTCTAGCAGTGCTAATTGTCTCAGGCTCCGCATGTGGATTTGAGGAATTTTCCATTTCTTGTTCTATATGGTGCTCTGGTTCCATAAAAAGTGAAGTAGGATGACCAATTATATCTTGGTTTGTAGAAACAATCTCAAGGTTCACAATGACAATCCACCTATACATTTGGAACACAAGAGTAAGAATTAGTAATATAAGGAAGAAGCTAAAAAGTTAATAATGATTTTTTTCTAGAAAATTTTGGATTCCTTTACTCACCGAGACCCACTCGGTCTGTGGAAATTATATTTTTTCATTCGTATTATCAATCCAACTATAATTTCACCAGAGGCTATATAATGTTTGTATTTATGAGGTAAATATGCTTTTTGTTTGTAGGCCCCATCAGATATTT
>VDFB02271420.1:0-38576 GCA_007258455.2 Sequoia sempervirens | reverse complement strand
AAACTATTCAAATTATCAAAAATCAAATCAAACACAAAAAAGAATTTAATTAATTAATTAATATTCCTCACCCAATTTTTGATTGAGGAAATCATGGATTGCTAACTAAGCAATCTAATTTTGCTAACTCAACCATCTAATTCCTAACTCAACCCTAACTGATCAATCAATTGCTAACTAAGCAATCAAAACCCTAACTAACCAATCTATTCTTCAATCACCCTAATTGTGCAATCAACTTTGCACAATCTTCTCATGTCTAAATCCTCTCAACTCATTTTGACCATTGATCTGGATATTCTCCAACGCGACCCTGATCGCGATTCAAAATCACTTTTCCTATATAACAAACCTCTCTCCTCACAAATATGGAGGATAATTTCAACTTACCTTATGCAACGAAGTGCTGTCGCAATCACCATTGATAGAGCTTCAACCTTTTCAATCAACCAAACATCGTTCATCAAGCTTTTGCACGTGAGCAATGGAGGCTTTGCAGTGATACAAATAACCGAACATCGTGCAAATACACTCCAACATGGGATGGTAATCTCTCCTTTGCTTTTGAATTCATTGTGTTAATCTTAAAATTTCATATCATAAGTTCAAATAGCTTAGATTGTACGTTTCATGAGTGATGGAATAGGATAGATTAAGTGTTTTTGAATTAGATAGTTTTCTAATTTCAATCTTGCATTTGATCGTTTCCTTTCGCGTTTTCCTGATGGATTCTTTCCCCCTCACACACTATCAAACTTAGGATTGTTTTCAGGATGACTAACTAAACAAAGAGTTCAAAATTATTTATTATTCTAAAATGAATTACACCAAAAAAATAAATAAAAAATATGTATTAAGAAGGTCATGAAATATTGATTTTCGTTGTCATAAATAAGCATCTTTATACATCATTCAATTAACCAATACAAATAAAATAACTATTTATATTTTCTATATAAATAACATGTAAAATTACTTTTAAAAACCTAACCATTAAATTGAATAATTTTTAAATAAAAGAGAAATGGATGAAATTATAGATTGTCTAACTAGTATTAAATAATTTTCAAACATTGATCTCAAGAGTGTCTAGTAGTCTACCATAAGATCCAAATTTGAAAAGGGGGTGAATGGGAAAAATTAAAAAGCTTCGAAACGAGGGAAGACCATATGATTCGCTAATAACATTGTTTGGGCTGATCAGGTCTCTAATTGCATTTGACATTCCACTTAGAATTTATTGAAGGGTAAAGCAATTGTTTGGATTGCAACAATTGAAAAGAGTTTTGAACATTTAAAAGGAAAGATCACTAAGCTCCCAATGTTTGCTTCTAAATTACAAAATCTCTTAGAGTTTTTCCAAAAGAAAGTTAGTGCAACTATTCATCTATTTAATATGATTATAAGAGCATCCCAACTTCTTAGATGAAATTTTGAGCTACTACAAACCAATATGATCTAAATGGTGATTGAACCAAACATGCGACACAACAACCTGTAAAATTACTTTTAACAACCTAACCATTAAATTGAACAATATTTAAATAAAAAAGAAATGGATGAAATTATAGATTGTCTAACTAGTATAAAATAATTTTCAAACATTGATCTCAAGAGTGTCTAGTAGCCTACCATAAGATCCAAATTTGAATAGGGAACGGATGAGAAAAGTTTAAAAACTTTGAAACTAGGGAAGGACCATATGACTGACTGGTAACATTGTTTGGGCTAATCAGGTCTCTAATTGTATCCGACATTCCACTTTGAATTTATTGAAAGGTAAAACAGTTGTTTGGACTGCAACATGATTATAAGAGCATCCTAGCATCTTAGAAGATTTTTTTTTTTTTTTAAAAACTGCAGGCCAATATGATCTAAACGGTGATTGAATAAAACATGGGACGCAACAACCTACCAATTCTACATTTAATTAAATATATAAAATATCTACGAGATAGTCGAATAATGGTTGCGTGGACAATGTTAAAAGTTGAAAATTCCCAAAACCCCCACAAAGTCGAGGTTCCGCTGTAATGATTATAATACTATTAATAGCTACTTGTGTAACCTGTGTTACTAGATCTTGTCCACTACATTGTTACTAGATCTTGTCCACTACATTATAAGGAACCCAATTTCCCATCCAAGAGAAAAACATTTTGAAAAGAATAAACCATAGATTTTTCCATTATCATGAAATATTTGAAAAAACTCACCCGGGACGCCTGATGCAGAGGACCACAGCTGGTTTATCTACCCACAAATCTCCAGCTTTCATGGGAGGCGGTAACTTCAATTCTCCTGTAGCCCACGCCTCCATACCTACCTTATACTCTGGTGTCAGTTTCTTAACCGAGATGCCTTCTATCATGGAATAAGGGACAACGTCTTCGCCCAAATATGGGGGCTTAACCAGCCCACAACACCTTGGATCTGCGGGAGCCGCAGCCACGATTCCCTTCATACCGATACTCTTTCGGTCATTCGTGGGTGTAAAGGAAACATCTCTGGACATAAAAGGCCTGGGCGGAAACAAAAAAAAAAAAAATACTTCAGAACTTTTATCAGGGCACAAGAACACACGATCTTTTGTCCTTGTATACAGCCATGTGATCACTGAACAGTTAGGCATATCACCAGTTCTTTGTGGTCTTACAGATTGCTAGACCTATTGAACATCTATAAAATTAATTTCAAAGTTTGATCTTTTGCAATAATTACTAACTAGGTGAATACAGATCTGTGTGGTCTCATAGACTACAAATTGAATAGTGCCCAAAATAATATCATTTCAGTTTCAATTTTGATCTTTTGGTTTCTATTGATCTACCTACGTGATCCATCATCATGAGAAAGAACTGTGGATTATAGAGGGTGATTCAAATTTGAGAAAGAACTGTGGATTATAGAGGGTGATTCAAATTCCAGACTCAAATTGGGAAAGAGTGATAAAGAACTGTGGATTATAGAGGGTGATTAAATTGGAAGTTTTGTTCGATTATCATGGAATGTAGAAGCTCAAAAACCATGATCAAAATCAATGCCAACTCACCTGGATGGGATGGAGCTAGGAGCTGGACTAAGACTACTCATCGTTGTGGGATCCCTGGAAGAAAAGCTGTACTCACTCACCCCTGAAGAACTGTTGTTCATCTTTTTCCTTGCAGGGAGAACCATGTTAGGAGGCATGGGTATCCCGCAGGCCACAGACCTATCAATGAAGCGAGCAACATGGCCTCTCTTCATCCCATACTGCGAAGAAAGGACCCTAGGGTCCATGCCCAGAAGCTCTGGCAAGGACTTCCCAGAGGCCTCCAGGGTATCAGCGTACTCCATGAGGGAACGGTCGTGCAAATAAGATCGAAATTCCAATGCATCCTGAAAAAAATGAACGTTACAAATTAAAAAGCAGTTCAATTGCAAGGAAAAATAACCTGGGTGAAAGAACAAAATTGTGTCCTACTTTTATAGATTTAAAAATAATAAATAGAATTATAGATTCATAGAGGGGAAAAAGAAACATTTTTCGTATACGATTTCAGGGAGTAAATTGATGTTTGTGTGGTTCAAACAGGGTTGGAAGGGAAAATTTAAGGAATTTTTTTTTTACGTATTGGACTCTAACAACTTTTATGAAATTTGCTCTTAATATTCGTATATTTTGAGCATGATTAAAATTGATTTAGATACTGGACCGCAAACACATACAAATTACTACGGATATTTCTAAATTTTAGACATTTCTATAAATTCTGTGCACTAAAAGTTTTAAAAGCCTACAGAAATTATATCAGATATTTGAAAATTGCGGAAGCATTTGATAATTTGTTATATCGAATGGTTGTAGTTCAATTGATGAAGGTTATGTTATGTTTCTTGATTTCAAACTTTCAGAAGTATGATATCAAGGATGAGGACAAGGTTGTATCCTGAACAATTTTTGACAGAATGGATACTCCATAGTCTTTGGCTCTCATCCAAAAAATATCAGCATAAGTTTATACTCCCACATTGAATGACAAAATGATCTCATGAATGATATAAATCTGAAAAAGTAAAAAATAATTACAGTTTGTATAAAAAATTTGGCCAGTCTAAGCAATGGATTTTAAAGACTATCAAAATTTGTGAACAGTTACGGGTGAATTTTTGTCTATAAGACTATAAGTCGAACAATTTCTTTGTACAATTGCAGGACAAGAGCAATGTTTTTAGAATCTATTGACAAGAATAAATTAGTTGGAATCTTAGCATTAAAGTAAAAATTAATGTATTAACTATGGGTTATGATACTAGAGAAAAATAAAGAATTCACTTGTATATAGATTAAAAAAACCTGATGAATTTAGGTACTGTATTTTACACGATGTTTGATGTGTGTCCAAAAATTCAGGTACAGTTTGTTAAAAAACGGGAAAAAAAATCTGCTTGAGTATGAAATATTTATTAAAAATGAGGCAAATTTTTCAATGCAATGAAGTACGGACTTAAATTTTCTCACGAATTGAAAATTGTTAATTTCAGACAAATATAATAAATTTAGTACAGTTTTATTAAATCGGTTCTTATATTTCTGTATTTTCAGCAAAACTTTGCGAATAAACAAATTATATGTTAATTTATAGGAAGGATAAAGAATTTATCCTATGCTAACAATTAATATTAATTGGATATACTAGTAATAGATATTTAGAAAAAATACTGTATGAAAGTTTATATAATATTGGAGAAATAAGTTATACCTAAACCTGTTAAAGTTTATATATTATTGGAAAAATAAGCTTGAAACATGATAAAGAACCTTGTCACAAAAAGAATTTAGCAGCTTGCGAGATCTTAGACTGATCCTTAACTAATCTATATATTTTCTGTTATGAAAATTTATTTAAATTTTGATGAGTAGCATTTAACCAGTAAATTTTGTAACGTCATAACAACTTCATATAAATTAAAAAAATAATGTTAGTTTTTTCAATTTTTATGGCTCTTTTGAGAAATATGAATATGTAGATAACATTTATATAATAACACTTTGCACTTTGGTAGACACTTTTTAGCTGTCAAGAAAGAAGAAAACTGCTAGGGCATATGCATAAATAATCAAAAACCCAATTTCTAGTAAGAAAAGCTTTGGAAAACCATAGGGGAAGATAACAAAAATCAAAGGTAAAACAGAAAAAATGAAATTAGAATGATTTTTCTTGTCAAAGGTCCAGGCATGTAAAGTGAGTTGATTGGGAATAAAATGACAAAAGATTGGATTGAGAAGATTTTATGCATCCTGGATTTAGTTTAAAATCTAGATTCACAATCAACCTGTGAAAACAGGGTTAATTTTGACATAATGAAAATACTAGTGTTTGTAACTTCCACTTAACGTATGATATTTTATCGTATTAATAAATTACTACTAGGTAAGACTGTCTTTCTTCAGACTTCTTTACCTGCATGAATTATTTTTCCCCTTATATTTTCGAATAATGTATTGTAAATCAAATATTAAAAATTTCTGTGAATTTAACAAATCCAGGCCCAATTCTTTACACACAAGCTTTGGCGTATCGTTCTTTTCCAGAATTTGCTTGCTTCTTCAACGATTTTTTTCTAAATTATCTAAAGGCTTAGGAATCAGAAATTAAAAGTAAAACTATAATATTTTTGAATAATGTATTGTAAATCAAATATTAAAAATTTCTATGAATTTAACAAATCCAGGTCCAATTCTTTAAACAGAAACTTTGGCATGTCGTTCTTTTCCAGAATTTGCTTGCTTCTTCAACGATTTTTTTCTAAATTATGTAAAGGCTTAGGAATCAGAAATTAAAAGTAAAACTGTAAAGGAACTGAGAAGTTAAGCGTTACTTGCTGTTGTGTGGTGAGACTGTGAGCTTCCATGTCCTCAGCATTCATCATCTTGAGCGTGGGAACGTCGTCCCACCCTTCCGAAACGAGATACTCCATAACTTCCTTCAGAACGCCATTACCAACGAAATCTTCGATCGAATATGAAGCCATAGAAATCGGCCAAGACAAAAGAAAAAAGTCAAGAGCAAACTTGCGTTAACCCTCGAATAAAATTAT
The DNA here is from genome assembly GCA_007258455.2 of Sequoia sempervirens. Taxonomy (NCBI): domain Eukaryota; kingdom Viridiplantae; phylum Streptophyta; class Pinopsida; order Cupressales; family Cupressaceae; genus Sequoia; species Sequoia sempervirens. Next base: position 32,495 of record VDFB02271420.1, on the reverse strand, counting down.
ATTGCAGATGCCAGATGCGGGGACGACATGGAACAACATAGCTTTCAACATTTTTTTTTTCTTTTAAATCGTACAGTGGCGTGTGGAACGATTCAAGCTTGGCATCAGTGATCCCACTAGACGACCAGGCCAGGACCGCGTCGTCTGATTTCTTTTTTGCCCTTTTTCTTTTGTTTTTCTTTGCTTTTAGGTGGGAGGACTCGACCTCGCGACGTGTGGCAACACAGCAGATTGGGCAAACCGATGGAGGTTTATTTTAAATTGTTTGTTAAATTGTTCGTTTGATAGATAGCTTGCGACAAAACAGTAAGTGTAATCCTAGATCGTTTGATGGATAGCTTGCGACAAAACAATAACCCTGCGGTCCCATGGGGGGCTTGGGCTCCTGTTTTCATGGAAGCAGGTGGTCTCATGGCAAAAAAGAAATCTGCTACAGGATTAAATAGAATCTTTCTCAGCCCAAATAAGCAGGTGGCTGCAAATTTCAGCTGGTGGAAATGGGGTGGTGCTAGAAATTGCTCCACCTACTTAAATGTACTTCCTGCCACTTTTGGAGGGAAGTGATGTTTATTTATTAATTTTTTAGTCACATCATGCCATTCCACCACCATCCCACCACCAGCCTGCTTCAATTTTGAAGTTTCAAAATATTCATGGGACCACCAGCTTCAAAAATTTTGCTAAAAATTTAAGCAGATTCTAAGCAGATTCTGCCCCGGATTTTTAGGAAGGCCCCCTCCATGGGACCGTGCCCTAAGTGTAATCCTAGATTACACTGTGATGTACGTCTAATATTACATTAAATTAAGTTTGAAAATACGATGAGATATATCGGTATATGTATACTTAAAGTGTTACCTACTAAATGTTAAATTGCCGAACATGCTCAAATTTCACTCGGTTAGGTATATGGTATTTTATTCAAATGTATAGCATATATAATTTGTAAGATATTGTCTATTTTGTAATGGATTTAGTGGGTATAGCTTGGAAAGGTTTAAAGATGTTTAAATTTTTTAAGAATAGAGGGCTGGGTCAAGTTTATGGGTTTTTGTTTAGGAAAATATATTTAACGTAGATATTTTTTATTGGGTAAGTTTGGTAGATGTGATTGTTGTGAGAGTTTTTTTTATGGGTTGGAATTTATGTTTAGATTATAAAAAGAATGGCATGTATCATAATTCTATTTTTGATCATTCATGTTTATTATGTAGATGTTAGTAAATAGATTTGTCATCATAATATTTGGGTATAACTTAGTTTGGTTCATTCAACGAGCAATGATAATATTTACTATCAAGTTAACAATCTTCCTTTCCGTTTGAGAGGGACAACTCCCTCAAATATGTGTGTGTATGTGTTATGCTTCTAACCAAAAAGCATGAGGCACACAACCTAAGATTATTGAGAAAGGAAAACTAAAAGTTATTGTTGAACACACCCGAAGACTAAGAGTGGGGGGGCAAGAATTAGTCTACTCAAACTTAGACCCTTCTAGAATTTAGAAAATCTTCTTAACTCAAACAAAACCCTTAAGCAGATTAGCAGAAAGATATAACAATTTAAGCCTTAGTCAACTTCAACAATGAAAGATATATCAATTCTAACTCTAATCAAATCAACAACAATGAGAAAGAAACATAGAACACACATGCACAAGGAAACACCAGATTTATGTGGAAAACCCAATGAGGGAAAATCCACAATGAGAGTTAACTCACAATATAAAGGCTCATTGCCAAAAATGGACTTGCAAACTAAGGCACACTACCTCAATGCAAGATACAAAGGACTTGCAGGACAAAAACAAGCACAACTCCAGATGCAAGATACAAGGACCTAATAAGATTCACTATCTTAGAGCAGGATACACAGATTTAGATAAAGATTACGAAATTTGTCAACATAACTCTCTGTTGACTAAGACAAACTATAGAATATATGATCTTTCCTCTTCACAATGTAGCACTAACTCTGCTAGATATTCAATACATTCCACACACTTGCTTTTTTGCACTTGTACACTTCTCCTTTTTTGTTGTATCTGAAATGATCTTGCATTTATATCCACAACACTTCAAAACTTCAATTAGGTCGGCCAAAAGAAGATGCATGCATAATGAATTCAACAAGTTGGTCACCAAAGCATAATGCGGTCTTATCCTGATTATAGAGAGGACCAACAATAAACTTATTACATCTTCCAATATGATCTAAAATAATTCACACGTTGGCGCACATCAATCTAAGTTGACATTAAGGAAATGTGTAACAGAAACGTGAAGCACACAACCAGTTGACCCAAAAACATACTTCTAATTGAATTTACTTGATGCGGTCCCAAATAGGATAGATCAAGACCCAAATCTATCATAACACATCTTTAATTGTTGGCACAAACCCCCAAGCACATGGCACAAGCAAAAGAACAAGCCTTGTCGGCCAGATATCTACAAATAACTCAGAAAGCCAACTCAAGACACAATGCAGCACCAAAGCAACCAATCAACAACATGCAGATCACATGGGGATGTTCCATGATCATCCAACAATACTTCCATACACTTCTTTGATATTGTCATGCCATCAATAGCCATTGCAAATCAATCAAGAACAATACTTCATTTAGGAAGCACAAAATGCATAAACATGAAATACATGACATTAACAAAAAAACTTGTAGACCACTTCATCACATAAAATTAGAATTGAGACACTACACAAACACTGAGAACACATTCACCAAGTCACAGGAGCAAAGACATCAATGTGGAGAAATGCAAAGTATTTCTCGGAACAGTCCAAACAACCAACAACACTGCCAACCTTCTGTAATTCATAGAAACCTCCTTGACAACACCTATAATTTGAAAAGATAGGAGTGCAACATCCACAAAGCACTAGTTCTTTGAATCCCAAACCGTAAGACCATATCTTCAGCAATTGAAGAATACCAAGCATTATCCTAAGCAAACTTTAAAGCAACTTCCTGAACTAGAAATACTTAAGCAACTTGTGGAGGCCAAATCTTTCTTTCAACAACACATGCTTTATCAGGAACTATGAGCTAAGAGGGATTCGCTGCACGCAGGTCTCTTCATTCTCAAAAGATCACCAAGGAACGAACTACCCTTATCCATCTCAACATAAACTGAATGAAGGAATTGCAAGGGAAATGTATACAAGCTAACTTTCAGAGAAGACTACTTCAAATCCCAAGAGAGTGAAACTTCTAGATTTTTACCTTCGATAAAGGAGCTCTCAGCCAAAGGATGGAAGCAAAGATTCAGGATGCCAGCACGACGTGCTGTTGTCCAATTGGTGCGCTGGCATCCTAAGCGATAGAAAGCTCAAGGGCTCAAGTGCGCATAATAGAGTCTCACCTCCTAGCTCAGATATATGAGGTCTACTAAATAAAATAATCAAACAAAGGAAAAAAGCTTCAAGAAAAGCACAAGGAGAACTTGGAGAAAACTTACCCTCAACCGGATGTTCGAGTCTTCACACAAAGCTCTGCTTCGTAACCTACACACAAAAGAACGAGGGGAAAATGTTGGGGCTGTATAGGGGCCTACCTCAATTAGACCCTTGTTTTGGTGTTCCCACCTCCAAGGACAACTAGATGGAAAAGGAGTGTAACCGAAATGGACAAAGCATGTGGTGAAAGCAAAACCTGCTTTAGGAGTAGAACCTGCACCACTAAGTAGTAAATGAGTAATTAAGTAGAAAAGAGTGAGAGAGAGAGCATTCCCCACGGGCCTAGGCCCTCTCCAGAGCACATGGATGCACCGTTGAATGCTTGCTTGAGAGTTGTAGCTGTTGGAAGGACCTCAGTCTGACATAACTTCACTTGTAGAAGTGTTGCTTGTTAAGGATGAAGAGAGACTCAAGAGTGAAACTAGAGAGAGAGCTTGACTGAATGAATTGGACCCCAAAAATGAGAGCAATTGAGGGGTTTTGTTGCATGCAAGGGTGGAAAAGAGCCGTTACACCCGAAATCTTGACTTCTAAGACACATGTCAAGAGTCAAGATTCAAGATTCCTTGTTTCAAATTCAAAAAACCGCCAAGACGCTAGCGCATCGCACAAACATTTACACATTTTGTAGGCATCCAAGGCATCATTTTTCATGAAATGTGTCATTAGGCTGATGTTGCTTCACCACTAGTCCACATGTAGTCAGAATTGTGAAGTTTTGACCCATGGGATTTTTGTCATTAATACTCTTAGGCATCATAAATGCTAGGCAAAGTGCAAAAATGTGGAATTGTCCCTAGGTGCAATTCTGCAACATTACATTTTTCCTCCACTTTAGTGGGCTCGATTTTGGGAAAAATCAACCACACTAAAGTAGAGAAGAAAAAATTTACCCAAATTTGAAATTTTACGGATTTGCATGCTTAAGAAAAAGGGCCTTAGAGGTCACCGAGGTCGAGCTAGATGGTATTGAAGGTGCCCCCAACAACTGAGCTTGACAAGCAATGCGAGAATGGTTGTGAAAATTCACAAAATTATGATATGCAAAACTCAAATTTAAGTCAGTTTTGAAAATCGGAAGAAGATACAACAATGAGAAGAATGGTCAAGAAAAACTCAATGATTCAAAATAAAAATATGGTAAAGAGGTGACTATATGCTCCCTCCTAAGTTTTCCCCCAGCTAGGTGGGGTAAATTTAGAGAAACGGGTGAGCCACAAACTCCAGGAAAAATGGGCCTTGGGGGGCCTATATATACCTAGGTGGGGCCTAAGAAGGGTCATTTTCACTATTCACTGTGAGGAAATTGTTGACTTTTGTGAGAGAAAAGTCATAAAAATGCTGAGTAGGAGAGAGTATGAGGCGTCGGGGCTAGAGAAGTTGAGGGAGGGCATTGCTAAGGGTCGCGAGGTGGACCAGGTAGGTATTAAAACGTCATTTTTAATGCATTTTAGTAAATTTTTAGGCATTTTTTTTGCTCGAGCTGTGCATACATCTTTTTTTTGTGCTAGTGTCTAGAAAGTATGTTGACGTCACGTTTTTGCGTTGTCATCCTGAGTACAGGCTTGCATCAATGGAAGAACGAGACATATGTGTGACATGTAGATGTCTGTGCGGCACACAAAAGTCAATAAATTTTTGCTTTCAGATTTAAAATACGATGTTCTGACTTAAATTTTTTTCCAGTCCTTGCAAGACTATCTTGAGATCTGGGAGCATCTCAGCAGGCAAGCATACTGGCTAGTTCACGAGCAGAGGAACCGCATTAGTGAGGATGAAGTCACACATCTACAACAGGTCGATCTCTAGCATGCATTCACTATGCTAGAGATGCGATATCACGAGCAGATGCTGACGACCTTGATGGAGAGGTGGGATGCCACCACATCATCTTTTCAGTTTCCTACTAGAGAGATGACTATTACTTTAGAGCATGTGTATTGGATTCTCGGACTCCCCATCTGTGGACGGCGAGTGGTGATCAACGACACCCGGTCAACATGGGAGTGATCAGAGGGTTTCCTCTACTACTCAAGGTGGACCGACGATGGTGACTATATAGGTCACATTTATACACACTGGTATGACCAGGCGCGAAGCACTACACCCCTGCTGCATCGCGTGATGGTCATGATTGTGGCCTTCTAGGTCACTATAGATGTGTGAGGCTCTCACTTGCACGGGGCCCTCATCCATACTATTCGTGAGATGGTCAAGCACTAGACAGTCTTTGTCTAGGGGCACAACATACTGGCACACCTATACCAGGAGTTGGGGCAGTACGTGCACTATGAGTACGACAACCTCACAGCATGCATGCTACTACAGGTGTGGGATTTTTCCCACATCATGTGCACGAGGTCGGTCGGCTTCCCATAGAGGCGACCATACCATGTCCCCATGGCCCATTGGTATGAGGTGACGGGGTAGTGGAGACACAATGATCTACATTTTTGGCGATTACAGTTTGATACCCTTGTGCTTGATCGGGTCAGATGGAGACCTTACCATTTTTTCAAGTGGGTAGATGGCAACATGTATCTTAGGAACCTGTAGCAGAACTGTTTTCTCCTAAGTCGTAGCGACCATATTATTATGCCTTATTACTGGAGCTGGGTCATGCGACATCATGGCCGTGTATAAACTATCCCTCCTGACATGCCCACATATACACGGGCTTTCAGGAGTGTCGTGAGACCAAGGGATATTCATCATCCCTCGATCACTAATTTTGTTCCCTCAAATGATGATGAGCCTGATCGAGATCTGCCACCAATAGTCATGGCAGATAATGTTAATATTGCTGTGGACTTCAGAGCGTGGTGGGACATTCATCACCCTTGTCCTGTGTTCTCAGAGGATGCCCCCGAAGGGGATCTTGACCCACAGGGGGATGTGCCACCATAGACATGACAAGATAGGAGGAGAGGGAAAGGATGCAAAAAATAGTAGGGCGAGGAGGAGGAGAGGTCGTAGGAGGGGGAGGATTAGCTAATAGCATCACAGAGGCCGAGGCAACGATGAAGGAGGTTAGACCCTCGGCTAGCTACCCCAGTCTCGTTGGCATCACCAACACCCATTGTCACAACAACGACAACCTTAGCAACACCAGGAGCGCCTGCCGATACTGGCGGCGTAGGTCCTAGCATTGCTCCTCACCTTGACCCTGCTTGGCAGCTAGGGGACCCAGGTATACTAAGCATGTTGTTTATGTTTAGTGCTTTTAGTTTTCATTATTTATGATTACACAGTTATGCCATGTGATATTGATCCTATCCTTTCTTTTTGTAGTTGTAGAGGATGTACGTGGATGGACTGGGTTGATAGCCTAGTGCATATCAGAGGTGGCCCCTGACGTTCCTATCCAGGGGACGGCCCTCGAGGCATACCAGCCAATTTTTGTGGGGTGACATGCCCATTTGTTTGAGCCAATAGTGTGTCTGAGGACCGCTTATGAGGAGTGGGGATCAGAGATCATGCAAGGTGTTATGGATGCAATCACACTCCAAGGACAACATGACCAACTTTTGAGGGAGCTGCGGATGACACTCGTAGAGCAAGACACGATAGAGATGAGGGTTGATGCCACCGAGCAGGCATGTGACACCCTACAGAGCCACCTTGATGACCTCATAGGATAGCCAATAGATGTGATCCCGACAAATGTTCAACAACTACAACAGGAGCTGATGTAGGCACGAATGATGATATGCTCCTTGTAGGGAGAGATAAGGGGGATATGTGTAGCTCTGTCTGCATCGCACTCACACCGATCCAGGTCTATGACCACTGTGTAGCCCCTCCCCAGACCACAACAATAGCCAAAGCCAGAGGGCTTGGGGAGCCACATGTCGCAGCCTTAGGGTGCTCCTATTTTTGTACATCAATTTTGTAGCCACGATATATAGATCTTTTGTATAGACATTGACACACATATTTAGTAGCCACTCATTTTTTGACAATAGTGGCCCGATAAATGTATATGGCATTTGATATATATATATATGCGAGATACTGGTTCCGATATCATGGCATTGTGTATTTTGATGTGTATGCTTCTTTATTTTCATGTATGTTGATGTTATGGATGTTATATGTATATGTGGATGTATGTTTACATTATTTGCTATCATAATTTAATGAAAACACATGGATGTATGTTGGCTAAATACAATGATGATCTAATTGCTTTAAAAGTTGTAATGCAATGCATGGATACATAACATAGTAAGACACATGTATGCATATTACACACACACATGGTCACATCACAACACAAAAAAAATTCATAATGTGTTAATGAGTAATGCCAACATATGCAGTGCTACTACCCCTAAAAAGTGAACACCACACACATGACACATTAGACACTACACATAGTATCGACGAAGATGAATTGCATTCACGTGATCTTTTAGAGGCATTCCATCCATAAATGATAACCCATAAGAACCCGAACCATATAAAGAGACAACGATGTAAGGGCCCAACCAGTTAAGATTGAATTTCCCCCTTTGATTTGGCGGCACATTTACATTTCTTTGATTCTCATAGAGAACTAGATCTCCTACCTTAAAATTCTTAGGAAGCACACTTTGATTATACTTTCTTGATAATGATCGTTGATAAGCTTTAAGATGATCAAGGGCTTGTAATTGGCGCTCATCGAGAATCTCTAGCTGATGTAAACAATTAGCTCGATAAATTTTGTCATCAATTAACCCTTTAAGGGAAACCCGTAGAGATGAAATCTCCAACTCTAAAGGCATGATAGCTTCGGCACCATACATGAGGTTGTAAGGCGTCATTCCCGTTACCATACGAACACTCGTGCAATAGGCCCACAAAGCATACGTGTAAACACTCAAAATATCTCGATCGACATCATGCACTTGATTCACTAACACTGATTCTTCCTTGATCATGTCCACACTAACCAATTAATTGAATAATCTTTATTTGATTAATTCCTCCTAAAAATCAGATAATACACGTTATCAGGTTATTTCATGATATTCTTCCTTTAATTAAATAAATCAACTTTATTTAAATAAATCCTAATGTCCTCTCTTTGATTAAATAAATCAACTTTATTTAATTAAATTCTAATGTTCTTCATTTAATTAAATAAATCAACTTTATTTAATTAAATCCTAATGTTCTTCATTTAATTAAATAAATCAACTTTATTTAATTAAATCCTAATGTTCTTCATTTGATTAAATAAATCAACTTTATTTAATTAAATCCTAATGTTCTTCATTTAATTAAATAAATCAACTTTATTTAATTAAATCCTAATGTTCTTCATTTGATTAAATAAATCAACTTTATTTAATGTTCTTCATTTAATTGAATAAATCAAATTTATTTAATTAAATTACTAATCTCCCAACTATCCTCTCATTTGATTTAAATATCTAAATCAAATGTCAAATCAACTAATTTCATCTAAGTTAATTAATAACAAATTAATTAACTCATTCCTCTAGCTTTTGCAAGTTGCACATGTAAATCAATTTATTTGATTTACTAATTATTCTCTTTTCATTCAAATATGGCATATTCTTGGAATATTCCACTTATTTGAATTCTCCCTCCCAAAGGACTTTTGTCCTCCAACTTGACATTAAAAGCTCTTACATGTCCGCTCCTTGAGCCAACTTGGCATTAATTCCTCTTACATCCCTCCTTACACAAGTCACTTCTTCAAATTCAAATTCCACCTATATGCATTTAACATGCACATTGTTCAAAATGTGCTCCACTCTCCTTCATTAGCATGTTGACAAGTGGCACAATGCCATTGGTTCAAATGTTAATCCCACATTCATCCTATTCTTCATTCTCCAATCCTTCTCCATTATAAATAGAGGCCTTCTCTATTTGATTTGGCATCCACAATCCATGTAAGATCATTATGCTCATTTGAATTCACAATCATCTAGATTTTGATGCAAGACTATTATCCACAAGTTTATGCAAGTTCATTCACATTTTCATCCAAGTCATCATAGAATTCATCATCCATAGCTAGGTTATTGGAAATTTTCATCAAGGATCAATCAATCATCATCAAGCTTATCAAGGAGTTGGCACATGGCTTCTTTCCACATCAAAGAAGCACCAATTCCCCTATGGGATGTTGGTTTGAGCATTCGAATGAGATTTCATTAGCTTTTATTTGATATTTTATGTTGTTTTCTTGTTCTTATGCTTGAATGAATGAATTTCATAGGGAATATTTGGTTTAAACTTGTTTGAGGACTAATATTTGTTTGTTTGTCCATGTTTGAACAGGTCTAGGTTGAAGTGTTCACAGTACGTTAATTGAATATGTCAATCCTTGCCATGTTTGTTAACTGTTTTATGACTTGTATGAGCTCAAGAGTCTTATTAGATGCTTCTGCCTGACCATTAGATTGAGGATAGTAAGGTGTAGAAAATCTATGTTGAATGTGGAACTTTTCTAGGAATTGCTTCACTTCTTTGTTCTTGAATGGCGTACCATTGTTAGAAAAAATTGTAGCAAGCAATCCAAAACAAGAAATAATGTTATTCAAAAGAAAACTACAAATAGCTTGAGTGTTTTTGGATTGAAGTGGAATAGCTTCAACCCACTTTGTGAAGTAATCTGTAGCAGTAATGATAAAGGTATGTCCCTTAGAAGAAGGAGGTGATATTTTCCCAATAATATCCAACCCCCATTTTGCGAATGGCTAAGGAGAGGTCTAGTTTTGAAACTCTTATGCATGTGCATGAATAAGACAACTATGATGCTAACATTGCGGGCACTTTTTAACAAAATCGAAGGAATCTTGTTCCATCGTTTGCCAAAAATACCCCATGTGTATCAATTTCCTCACCAAGGATTTACCACCAAAGTGTGCACCCCCAGATCCTGAATGGGCTTCTTTAAGGGAAAGGGGTATTTCAAATTTAGCGAGACATCAGAGAAGCAAGCCATTATAATATTTTCGATAGAGAACAGCAGACAAAATAACATAATAGGCTGAAAGCTTTTGTATATGAGTGTGATCATTTTTCGTTGCATCATCGAGAAAGTTTCTAGTCTTTAGGTAGTTGTAAATATTAGAAAACCATTCTCCCAAGTCCACATGAGAACACACAAATGCACCAGATTCAGGTTGATTGGAAACAACTGGTGTCCAAAGGACCTGAACTACGAAGTGGTATTCTTTCATATTCTCACTTGAAGGTACAAGGGAAGCAACGCTTGCCATAACATCTGCATATCTATTTTCCCTCCTAGGGACATTTCCTATCGTGAAAGAGGAGAACCGTTTGAGCAAGGAAAAAGAAAGGTCTCGATATTGAGACAACTTACTTTGCTTCGTTTGATAGGCTCTTGTAATCTGATTCACAATAAGCTCAGAATCACCTAGTATACAGAGATGTCTTATTTTTAGACCAATCGCGGCACACAAGCCAACAATGAGAGCTTCGTACTCAGTGATGTTATTAGTACAAGGAAATTCTAATCGAAAGGAGAGAGGGATTGGTTTACCTTCAGGCGATATTAGGACTATACCCACTCTGGGTGGGTCCGCTGCCCCACCACCAGTGAGCAACCAGGGGTGGTGATTTTTTGCCTTATAGACAAATTGAGCGACTTTCTTCCAGGGGGCATAACTTTCACCTAGGTGCTCCGTTTTTTGACTTCTTGGACTCGTTGGAAAGCTGAATCAATTCTCTACACTGTGGTGACAATGATTTTATGGTATTTTACAATATTGATAGTGTTTTTCTAGCTGGAAGTTAGGTGTTAGTTTTGAGATTTGAGAGGTGATATCGGGTGCATACAGAGTCAGATTTTGGACTTCAAATAGTCAATGGAAAGCTTGTTCAAAGAACTATATAGTGGATCAGATTTAGAGTTATTTTGGTATGGTTTATTTATTGTTTTCCTTATCTAAGTTTTTTATGGGTTACTTTGACTATGGTGATACTATGAGTTTATGGATGATCGGATCTTGGAGATTTGATGTTGGATTCATTGTATGCTTAGTTGTACATCTCTGAATATTCTATTTTGACATGGTTATCAGTATTTGGTTGGATTTGTATGCTTCATTGTGGTATCTACAAGTTGTGTAGCATTGTAGGTGGTCTATACTTACATGTTGCATTTATGAATTGGACATGGGTTGTCTTTTCCCATAGATATTTCAATGTTGATGAATTTTCAGTTTGGTGGCTTAGATTAGTCACTTGGTTTGTTGGTTTTGTTGTCATATTGAGGAGGTGAGATGGTATTACCAGGTAAAGTCATGATATGAGACCTATGTAGTTGACTATGTTATGCAGATATGTGGGACACAGTTGGGTTGAGTTGTTGGTACATTTGGTGGTGATCATGGTGTCATGGATGTTTCTTGTGCTTTAGAGACTTTGGCATGTCATGATGGTTTATGTAGATACATTATTAGTGGTGTTGGATTGGATCTTGATTCAGGTTGTGGTGGTGAATCTTCTTGGTATGAGGATCATGGTTTTACTTTTCCTTTTGGGAGCTCTTGTTACAATTTGAGTTCTTTGATTGTGTGAGGGCCTTTTGGTTGATCTTCATGAGGAGATTGTTATCATGATGTCATGGATAGCTTGATTACACTTTTTAGTGGGAGCTTTTGATAGTGATGGTTTGGCAGTGTTGGATATGTTTATGATGGCTTGGAGGTTGTAGGTATCTTCTTGGATTGGAGATTTTGGTTCTACTTGTTATGTTACTGATAGTTCAGTTGTGTGTGTAGAACTGGATGGTCTTCATGGAGAGGATGGTTGTCATGATACCATGTGTGACTCGATATCACAGTTCAGTAGGAGTTGTTAGCAGTGATGTGGATTCACCATTTGATAGTGGATGGTCTTCTACAGTGATTGTTGGTGTCATGGATGGACTCTTGGAAATTCTAATTTTATGCAGTGACGGTTCATTGGCATCTTTGGTTTCATTGACATGGGATGGTTTTATTCATATTGATTACATATGTTGATTCTTGGTTTAGGGTGTTATGGTATTATGTCATGGTTCACTCTTTATCATGTGTTAGAGTTTTGGCATGGTACTCATTCTCTTGAGACCAAGATGCATGCATTCTTGTATGTTATCTCCTATGAGGAGGTGTTAGATCATGTTGTTATGTTTATGCTCTTGATTCATGATTAGATCGTTGACATTGATCTTGTGTGGTTCTCTTGGTTATTGGGTACATCTATCATTTGATTGATTACTTCATGATGGTGCTATGTTGTATTTGGAGTTTGGCATGGATTGGTTGGTTACAGGTACTCATGGATACTTGGAGACATAGGTGAGGCTTGAGTTCTCTTATGGTTAGAGACATGAGTTGAGATGGTTACTCTTGATGAGATTTCAACAGGAAGTCCAAGGAGCCTACACCTTGGTTGGATGTGAGTTCAACATGGACCTATGAAGAGAGTGTTCTTGGATGAGTCATGATGACTTGGATATCTTGGAGGAGCATTCTCATTCCCCACTCTTGGTCTACTCAGTGGTTTCACTTGAGAGGTATTGCTCATTGTTACTTTCAGATGCTTTATGTTTTATGCTATATCTTCTCATGCATATGGATCTTGATCTATGGATATATGGTTTTGGAGAGTTCATTTGAGGAGTGTTGGCATGTTTATCTCCTTATGCATTGTGATTACATTAATTGATGTTGAGTTTAGGAGATGTATTGGGATTATTTCCTTAATTGGGAATGGATTTAGTTTGATCTTCTTTGGTTATGAGAGGCTTACATCCATGTTTATTACATGATACATATGTTATGTTTGATCTTGGTGATTGAATGGTTGGGTGTTGTCATGGCTTTTCTTTTGGGGTGTTGTGGAGGAGATCATACTTGACACAGTTGGCATTTAGAGGTGTATGTAGAAGGATTTTCTACAAGTATATGATGTGCACAGTTTCTCTCTTTGGTCTTGGTTATCTTCCTAGATGTTTGGTTTCACATTACATTGGTTGAGGTTTGGATGGAGCTATTGTGATCACTAGCTTGTGGTCATGTGTTTTCACTTATGTTCTTGGGTGATGACATGGAGGTTCCTTTATCTTCTTCTTTTGTTGGGTGTGGAGAACTTGGGAGAGCTATGGAGACTTGTGGTGAGAGTTGTTCTTAGAGGTTATTGATTTACAGGTTTGCATATCATTGTGGATGATTCCTTGGTTGTACATGATGTTGTTTAAACTTTCTATATGATGCTATTGGTAGACTTGGTATGCCTTGATATTTTTCAAATTTGTATTACCCATGTAATGGGAGCTCTTGGATGTGTGTGTCATTCTTTGACAGGTTTTGCACATGGAGTTTATGATTTTAGTTTATGGGTGTATATTTTTTATGGCATGAGTTTACTATGTTTTGTATACCTTGGAGGTATGGATAGTTGAATGTATTGGCACTTGCTATGGGTGTTATTTCAGCTATGGGTTTGTGTATCTTAATGACTACTGGTGCATATTGTTACCTTTGGATTGAGTGTATGTGTTTGGGATATTGGTTGAGGCAGGACTTATGCTTCTTTGTGACAGATTGTGTGGCTTCCCTTTGGATGGCTTCTTATCTTTGTGCATTGGCATGATGGTGGATGCAAGCATTCATGTTTGGGATGGCGATCACTTTGATTCTTGTTGTAGGTATCCTGATGGAGTACTTAGAACACTTTGACTCCTTGATGGTATATGTGGGTAATGGATTATTCTTTTGATTCATGTTTTGAGGTTACTTGTTCCCCCTATGCAATGTGTACAACAAGTGGGAGAATGTTAGGAAAATGTGTTGTACACCTCGCATAATATATTTAATGTAATTATTCTTGAGGCCACTTTATGTTGCATGTAACATTGGGACATAAGTTAAGTTGCTAAAATGTAATTATTTAATATTGGGGAAAATAAATAAATAAAGTACCCAATATTAAATATGGGGACATGGTTTTGTAATCTCATGGTTTTAGTCACATGGTTTTGTGTAATACCACTTGGTGGTTTTGTGGGAACTTATTTCTATAAAAGCAACCGCAAGGGTAGTTGTTTAGGATGGGAAGTTTGCATGTTAGCTTTGGTTAGAATTTGTGAGGGTTCAAAGCATAGCATGGGATGTGTGGTTGCATGCTTTTTCACATGGATTTCTTGGAGAGGGCTTGTTGCTTCAATGGTGTTCATGGAGACTCTGAAGATGTATTGTAATCTTTATTGTTGAATAATACATGAGAGATGGATTCTTTTGGAGGATGGGTTTTTTCCCTCTTGAATTTTTTCCTAGGGTATATATTGTGTCATATTCTCATGGGTATGTTGTCTATTCTCTTGCATGTGGATTCTGAATACTTAGTTGCATAGATTTCTCTTTTGGGTTATGTGGAAATTGTCTTTAAATGGATGCAAGTTTCCAACACTTCATTCCACCAATGAACATCAAATGCATCTACGAGAGCACAACCGTCTCCTTTGCTTGATTCATAATTTTTTTTTTTTTACAAGAGTAGGACTACTCTCTTCAGTAGGGGAAGGACTAGTCTCTTGGATAGGATCACAACTCTCTTCCTCACTGGGAGCATTGTCCCCTTTTTCATCAGAGGCATTCAAAAAATCAAGACGAGTGGGGCTCACTTTGTATTCTACAATGAAGAATTCAAATATTTCCAAGGATCCCCAATCATCACCAAAGAAAATGTTTGATTCAGAAGAACAAGTAGACAGGGAGGGCTTAGGACTTTCTGCTTTAGGTGACTCGATTTTAACAAAATTTTCTTCAGGAACAACCTCCACGGAGGGTATCGTCGAGGAACACACCATAACATTAGCAGTTAAAGATGGAATACAATTCTTAAGAATGGAGACAACTGAAGCTTGACCAACAACTGCTAATTCACAAAGGTAAACAAATTCTGGGTCATCCTTAACTGTGACCACCCGATTATTTGTAACAAACTTTAAGGAACAATGTAGATTAGAAGTTACGACACCCATAGCATGAATCTAGGATCTCCCCAAAAGAATATTGTAAGGTAAAGTGCCAGGAATCACCTAAACCAAAGTAGGTAAGGTAACGGGGCCTAGCTGCAAAGGCAATATTATCGTACCTAGAGCTTGGTGGCCAGCATTATCGAACCCATGAATGTACAAAGAAGAAGCAACTAGAGAAGATGGATCAACCTTAATCTTAGGTAGTAGGTCAATACCACAAACATTGAGAGCTGAACCGGTGTCAACGAGAGTACGCCTTATGCCAATGTTATTAACATTAATTATAATCATTAAGGGGTCTACTTACTTCTGCACATCTAGTGGTGGGATTTCTTGCAGATGGAACGTAATATTCAACGAATCAGCACAAATGTGAGCCAATAGTGCATTGACATCCATAGGCCTAGCATTGGTAGGAAAGAGGATCTTCTGCAAAGATTCCTGAAGCATTTCTTGATAAACCAAAGTGGTCTGAATCAAATCCCAAAGAGAGATCTTAGCCAAAGTAACATGAATTTACTTGACAATATCATAATCACCTAGTGTTTTACTTGCAGGTTTAGGTGCTGGAGGAAGACTTGGTTGAAAAGGTGGTAAAGAAGTAGGAACTTGAATAGATTGAGATGTAGAAACAACAGGTTGCTGATCCAAATTCTATTTGTTTCTTCTTGTATTGTATGTGTGCCCAATGGCATTATAAGAACTAGAGTCTGTAGCTTTTACGAACCTTGAATACAAGCCTGATGAATCATCTCAATATGAAATTCCATTGATAGAACGATCCTCCCTTGGAGAAGGTCTAGCCAGGGTCAAGTAAATGATGGGTTTCTTAGGGCTCGGAGGAGCCACAGAGACCACCACTACATTTACGACTCCTCAACTTGCAAAGAAGAATTTTGCTCAGAAGGTTTACAGATAGAGGAGGGCGCTTCTAAGAAGTCATCTAGAGCGTCATCCAACATATCAAAATCTTCCTTAGAGAAAGAATTATCATAGACATGAAAACATTGTAAAAACATATTCGACATGCTTCACGTTGGGTTCACCAAAATGTGAGATGAGAGGGTTTCGGTACAGGCAGTTCTCTTCGTTCTCAAGAGATCACCAAGGAACAAACTGCCCTTATCCACCTCAACATAAACTGAATGAAGGAATTGCAAGGGAAATGTATAGAAGCTAACTTTTAGAGAAGACTACTTCAGATCCTGAGAGAGTGAATCTTCTAGATTTTTGCCTCCGATAGAGGAGCTCTCGGCCAAAGGATAGAAGCGCAGATTTAGGATGCCATCGTAGTGCGTTGTTGTCCAATTGGCGCACTAGCATCCTGAGCAACAAAAATCTTAGGGAATCAGGTAGGAAGAATAGAGTCTCACCTCCTAGCTTAGATCTGAGGTCTACTAAACAAAATAATCAAACAGAGGACAAAAACTTCAAGAAAAGCACAAGGAGAACTTGGAGAAAACTTACCCTCAATCGGACGTTTGAGTCTTAACTCCAAGCTCTGCTTCACAACCTACACATAGAAGAATAAGGGGAAAATTTGGGGGCTGTATAGGGGCCTACCTTAGTCAAACCCCTATTTTGGTGTTCCCACCTCCACAGACAACCAAATAGAAAAGGAGTGTAACCGAAATGGACAAAGCGTACTAAGGTGAAAGAAAAACCTGCTTCAAGAGTAGAACTCGCACCACTAAGTAGTAAATGAACAAGTAGAAAAGAGTGAGTGAGAGAGAGAGTGTTACCCACAAGCCTAGGCCCTCTTCGGAGCACATGGATGCACCATTGAATGCTTTCTTGAGAGCTGTAACTGTTGGAAGGACCTCAGTCTGGCATAGCTTCACTTGTAGAAGTGTTGCTTATCAAGGATGAAGAGAGACTCAAGAGTGAAAATAGAGAGAGAGCTTGACTGAATGAATTAGACCCAAAAAATGAGAGCAATTGAGGGGTTTTGTTATATGCAAGGGCAACAAAGAGCTGTTACATGCAAAATCCTGACTACCAAGACACGTGTCAAGAGTCAAGATTCCTTGTTTCAAACTCAGAAAACCACCAGGACACTAGCGTGCTGCACAGATGTCCACACATCGCGCATGCATCCAAGGCATCATTTTTTGGGAAACATGTCATTAGGCTATTGTTGCTTCACCACTGGTCCACATGGAGTTAGAATTGTAAAGTTCCAACCCATGGGTTTTTTGTTATTAATGCTCATAGGCATCATAAATGCTAAGCAAAGTGCAAAAATGTGGAATTTCCCCTGGGTGCAATTCTGTGACATTACAGGAACATCAGGAGAGAGCATAAGACATATTGTAGATATTCAACATCTCTCCACTTTCAACAATACTTATAATGCTTCTAATCTTCATCTTAATATATCATTATGAAAATAACTTTGTTGACATAAATCATACTCAATGACATCCAACCATGAACTTCAACAAACATCAGAATATAGCAATGACAACCAATGCCAAGAATTAATGACCTTCCTTACTTTTTAAGAGTTGACATCAATGAAAACCAACAATTAGTGTTGACATCAATGAAAACCCCTGCCAAAAGTCTCCCCCTTTGGCATTGATGGAAACACACCTGCTCACTCTCCCCCTTTGACATCAAGGACAAAGGGAAAATATATTTTATTGAAGTAACAACACATTCTCCCCTTTGACCAACAACACATTTTTCTCAAAATTTGCTCAATTGCATCAAAAATCCCCCTTACTACCAGCTCCCTTTGAAAAGTAGCACACATCAATCCAAGAGAAAATGCTATGACATGAATTTCTCCCCCTAGAAAGATGCACCATATTATGCATCTAGTTAGAACAAGGAGGGGTAATAACCCTTAAATTCTGTCAGAGATACTCAAAGGTATCATTTAAAAGTGCCTTTGTGAAGATATCTACAATTTGATCTTTGGTAGGCACGTACTCCATTTTAAATTTATGCTCTGCAACCTTCTCTCTCAAAAAGTGATATCAAATAGAGATGTGTTTAGTCCTTGAATGCATTACCAAATCCTCAGAAATATTAATTCACTTGTATTGTCACAAAATTTAGGGATGGGTTTATCATAAACCACCTTCATATCTTTCAAAGTTTGCTTCATCCAAAGCACCTGAGTGCAACAAGATGTTGTAGCAATATATTTAGCCTCTGCAATGGATAAAGGCACAAATTCTTTCTTTTTACTGAACCAAGAGACCAATCTATCTCCCAAAAATAATGCACTTCCACTTGTGCTTCTTTGGTCATCCACACAACTTGCCCAATTAGCATCAGTATAGGTACTCAGAGAAAATTTAATGCATTTTTATACCACAAGCCATAATTTGGAGTTCTTTTTAGGCATTTGAATATTCTTTTCACAAATTTTTCATGATATTGCTTAGGATTGGCTTAAAACCTGGTAACCAAACATACTACATGCATAATATTAGGTATAGAAGTAGTTAAGTACAATAAACCTCCAATCATAGACCTATAAAGTGTTTGATCAACTTCCAGAGACTCATCAAATTTTCTCAAATGAAAAATAGTCACCATAGGAGTACCCACTAGTTTTGAATCCTCCATGCCAAATTTCTTCAACATCTCCTTGATATATTTAGCTTGAGAAATAAAGATACCATCATCTTGCTAAATAATTTGAAGCCCAAGGAAGAAGGATAACTCACTAATTATTGACATCTCAAATTATTTCTACATATCTTCTACAAATTTTTTACACATTTCATCATCTCCACCAAAGATGATGTCATCAACATATACAACCACAATCAACATCTTGCCTTTTGGAACCTTATTGTATAGATTACTATTTGCATTACCTTTCTTGAATCCTTTTTGAAGTAGGTAATTATCCAATATCACATTTTGGGATCTTGCTTGAGACCATATAGAGCTTTCTTGAGTCTATAAACCATGTTTAGATTCTCCGATAATTGAAAACCATCTGGTTGCTCAATATATACCTCTTCTTCTAAATCACCATCTAGGAAAGCTGACTTGACATCCATTTGATATACCTTGAATTTCTTATGAGCAACAAGAGCAAGAAACATCCTTATTACTTTCATTCTAGCTACCAGAGAAAAATTATCCTCAAAATCAATTCCTTGAACTTGTGAATAGCCTTTGCAAACCAATTTGGATTTGTTCCTTACTACTTCACCATCTTCATTCAACTTATTCCGCAACACCCACTTTGTTCCTATCACATTCTTATCAACTGGTTTGGGAACTAATTCCAAAGTCTGATTCTTCTCTATGCGATCCAATTCTTCCTCCATCGTTTTCATCTAATTTTCATCTTTGCTAGCATCAAAAAAGTTTTTGGGTTATACCTTTGATAGTAAACACAAATTAACTTTCTCATTTGCTCTTGTAAAGTTTCTCTTGGTCAACGCACCTTCATCTTTGTCCCCAATGATCTAATTTTCAAAATGATTCCTTTGGACATATTTTATTGGAGTTTTGAGAGTCTTCACTAGTTACAGTTCCTTTTCTTCTTTCTCTTCTATTTCATCTTCTTTTTCTTCAATATGTAAAGGAAGCATATTAGATCCAAAAAACTCAAGTTCATGTGAGATCTGACATAGGTCTTCATCTACTTTGACATTTTTACTTTTAATCATCTTTCCCAATCTCTTGATGTAGCATTTGTATGCCTTGCTCCTAGTTGCGTAACCAAGAAACATTCCTTCATCACACCTTGAATCAAAATTTCCAAGGTCTCCTTCATCTCTTCTGATGTAGCATCTGCTGCCAAAGATTTTGAAATATCTAACAATGGGAGGTCTTCCATACCACAACTCATAAGGGGTCTTATTGTTGTTGACCCTCAACTACACTTTACTAAGAAAATAGACAACAATATGCATTGCTTCCTTCCAATACATATTTGGCAACTCAACATCTTTCATCATTGTCCTAGCCATTTCTTGCACTATTATATTCTCTCTTTCTACTACCCCATTTTGTTGAAAAGTTCTAGAAGTAGACAAATGTCTCCTAATGCCATGATCTTGACAAAAAATTTCAAACTCATATGAAGTGAATTTACCTCCTCTATTTGACCTTAAAAATTTGATCTTAGCATCCATTTCATTTTCAAAATTTTCTTTAAAAATCTTAAATTTATCAAAGGCTTATGATTTCTCTCTTAAGAATGTAACCCAAGACCATTCTAGTGTAATCATCTACAAGCAACATAAAATACCTTTCACCTTTTTGAATCCTTATCCTTGTAGGTCTGCATAGATCAGTGTGGATCAACTCAAAAGGAATTGAAACAAATCATTACTTTCTTTTGAAACTAGTCTTTGTTTGCTTTCCCACCTGACATTCTTTGCATAAAGTGTTTGCAAGTTTTGCTATTTTGGGCATATCTCTCACTGCATGAGAGGAACTGATCTTAAAATTGTGGTCAAAGTTTTTGTGCCCCATCCTTTTATGCCACAACCAACATTCTCTGGACTAGGCCAATAAGTAGATTTGTAACATACCCAATGTTTACTCAATAGTTTTCACCTAAGTTTTAACTCAGGAAATGAATAATTCAAACTTCCAAAAATAAGGAAATGAAAATTTTCCCTTTTCAGTAACATAATTGCATATTGCATAAATAATTTCACATGAAATTGCAAAAATTGGATAACATAACATAATTCTAAGTAAATGAAACTCATCTTTTCAAATACATATTACAATAGATTCATGATCATATATTCAATTTCATAACTTACAAGAGATTAAGGTTGAAGTATTCTTATCTGGATTACACTTCTTTTGTTTCACAAGCCTCAACTGTTGTCTGCAAGAGGGAGAGCATCACCCAAGTGCTTTACCTCCAACCACAGACCTAGCGGTCTCCCGCACACCTTCCTAACTGGAGGTGGCCCTGCCCTTCAACGAAGAGTGTAGTATGGGAACCTCTAGTATTTCCATCTGAGTATCTAGTGTTGTTTCCTACATAACATGTATGACCATACAACTATGGATACCCTCCAACTATGCATGAAACTACTGACAAGTTATGCAAACCTGAAGCACAATGAACCAACAAAGTGCAAGTAGTAACTTTTTTACTTACTTTGGCCAAATTTTTGATATATATAATCAATATGCTTTCTAAGGAAGCGATGTTGTAAGTTCACCCACCTCCTACTTGACTTGGAAACCCTACTGACTTGTGGTTAGCATTTTTTTTGGTTTGATCCCATGGGTAACTATGATAAACAAGATCTCTTTCAAAAGTAATGACACACCAATGTTTAATTAATCAACCAAATAGGTTTGACTCAAATCTCTTGAATACCCTGCTACATATGATGAGTCTAGTTTATGGTTTAATTTTGGTAGAATTTATGATCTATTTGCTGAAATTTTCATGAACCTTGATGTTTGAATGTTGATATTTCCTCAAAACCATAGACATTGGGCCTAATTTTATCTCTACAAATATTTAATGACATTGACATGTTATATGGACTATCTGTGTTAATTCTACATGTGGATTAATGAATGTTATTTAAGATAGAAATATGTGATTATTGTGCGTACTAATATTGCCATGTAGATATGATTCGAGGCCACTGAATTGAGAAAATTTTAGTAGCAGGTCATTCACCATAACGGTTAACAAAGTGGTCATGCAAAGGTCAACGAAGGGAAGACTATCAATGACAGGAGATTCCTCATGCAAACCGAGTTGTAACCGCCTTGTAAATGATCTTTATTGCTGTTGAGCGAATATAGGTGTTATTGTTGTGCTAAATCTCCGTTGAGGCAAGCACGTCTAACCAGATTCCATGCATGTGTAACCACCTCTCCACTTTCTCTGCTTTCCCTAAGTGGTGTCCTCCCAATTCGTGGAGTTGACTGCCTTGTTTAGTTAGTGTATAAGAGTGAATTTGCACCCCATGTGAAAATCCCCTTTTTGCATTTATCCACCTTGGAAAACCAAGTTTGGAGGCTTAATTCCACCTAAGCCCATTGCTTGCATCACACTTGGTGTCTATTTTGAGCGTCGGTGGAGGCCTTTCTTTCAAGGATTCCCGCGCGATGTGCAGACGTCCGTGCGGCGTGCTTACGTCCCTAACAGATTATCGCATTTGGAGCCTACAGAGGCGTTACACTTCCCATTGGGGGTCAATTTGTAACACCCTCCTCGGCCGACTGACCTGAATATGGCTATTTTCCTCCTTATTCCTTCATATCTAGTCCTTGAACTTGCATTTGGGGGTTGGAAGACCTCTTCACCACTTCTGGACTTCATAGACAAGCTTCACAATCTCTTTCCAAACACTTTTACACTTCATAGCAACAACATCAACACTCCACCACGTCATTAGAGCAAGTGTGGAACAAAACACCATTGCAACAGAGGCTTGAGTTCCTCTCATTTTCTCCCCCATTAGCCTTGAGTGCTCTTGGTGGAGGTGGTAAGCTTTCACTCCTCTCCTCTATTACTTGGTTGAGTAGCATAACACTGTTTTGTAGTGCTCTAAGTGCTCTTTACTTCATTTCTACTTTTCTCTATCTATTTGGTTGTCCGTGGAGGTGGGAACACCAAAACAGGGTCTCACTGAGGCAGGCCCCTATACAGCCCCAACAATTTCTCTCTTCCTCTTGTGTGCAGGTTTTGAAGACATTCATTTGGTGGAAGCTTCATCATCTGCACAATTGTAAGTATTCTTTCCTTTCTTCTTCTTATCTTTATTAGTTTTACTTCACTCTATTTCATTTCTATTACTTTATCGCATTATGTCCTTTTCGTACATTCTGTCAGTTCTTAGTAGTCCATTTGCTAGTAGTCATTTAGGCATTTTATATGATAAATTCGGTCTCTGGTCTATACGAGATGCCAACGCGCCTCTGAGACGCCAGTGCATTGCATTGTCGTTCACTTTCTGTGCTGAGATCCTTTAGCCGAGAGCTTGTCAGTTTGTCTAGAGAACCTTTGTGACCTGCTCTTTTGGATTCTAGAACTCTCACTACTGTTCCATTGAGGTGGTATAGGGAAGTTCACCCCACGAGGATCTCTGAGTGAAGAGAACTCGTGAGTAGTGAATCCCGCTATATCACATTTTGGTGAACCCGACGTGAAGAACAATGTTCTTAGAAAAAGTAGGAATTTATTTACCCCTACTTGGTGGGGTCATAACTTTTGGCTCAGTGTTCAGAATTTAGAATCATTTGCACCGTTAGAAAAAATGAATTACTAGAACATAGAAAATACCAAAAAAATTGTAATGGATTTAATATCTTCTTTTATTAGTTTTGTATCTAACTTTTTTCAAAATGTAAATGATGTTTCGTACCATGCATGTGACGGTGACTTGGATTTACCCATGTCACTCGGTATCTTTGATCCTTCTCATGAGGTTCCTCTTGTTTCAAAGGGTGTCTTGTTGCAAGAAGATGAAATCATTAATACCTTTCTTAATGTTACTCTACCTTCTATTCATCCCAATACATTCTCTCCTAGAGATGATGCATTTGTGAATGACAGGACTCCTCTTCATCCCAACACACTCTCTTCTAGGGATGATACAGTTGTGAATGATGAGTCATGTATTTGTTCCAATGCGCTCTCTTTTAGAGATGTTGCATGTGTGAATGATGAACCTCCTTCCACATCTGATTCTCCTAGGATTGATGTTGAGAATGTCCCTTCAGGTAACTATTCCACATTTGATCCTATTTTGATTGATGTTGAGAATATGTGTTCAAGCAATTATTCTGCTAGTTGTAATGAGTCTGTAAATGTGATAGATGTCTCTGATGCCCCTCAAGGGCCTAAGAGACTGATCATTCATGTGACTCTATCCAGTCCCGCTCCTAAAAGGATTTGCGCTATTGATGGTGTTCCATTAAATAACAGATCTCCTGATCTTCCTAAGGCTCCCTCTTATAGAGCGGTAGCCTATACTTATGAAAATAGTATGAATAAACAACCAAGACTTCCTCAAGCTCCTAAACCTATGACTAAAGAACCTAGTGGTAACGATTTTTTTGGGCAACCTTGCATTACTCTGGATAAGATCTCACTATGGGAGTTGCTTCGGTCTGCTCTGGTTTATCAGGGTATTCTTCAGGAAGCTTTGTAAAAGATCATCTTGCCTCCTTCCGCTAGGCTGACAGATGTTGATGCGTTGATGGTGTATGTTCGTGTGAATTCACCAAATATTACATTCTATCCACAAGAGCTCCCTCCTCCAGAAGTACAAAAGCAAGCGGATCCTCTAATGATTATAGTTAATATTAATAAGATAGGAATTAGACGTACTCTCATGGATGTTGGTTCAACACTCAATGTATGTAGTATTGATCTACTGTCTAAGATTAATATTGACCCATCCTCTCTTAATACTTCTTCTCTTGTCCTCTGTGGGTTTGATAATGTCGATTAACAATCCTTAGGCATGATAGTATTTCCTTTGAGGTTGGGACCCATTATTGTTCCTACCCTTGTATATGTCATGGCATAAAAGTTTCCATGTAACCTTCTTCTTGGTAGATCGTGGATTCATGCTATGGGTGCAGTCTCGTCTACCTTGCATAAATCTATTAAGTTTATTTGTAACAATAAAGTAGTCACAGTCAAAGCTGACCCTAAGGCTATGCACCTATGTGAGTGGCGGCTACTGGTCAAGCTTCGGTTGTTCCTACTCTTATTCCTTCAGTATCTTCCAGTGTGTCAATGTTTACCCCTGCAAAACCCTCTACAAAGGGTACTCTCAAGATAAACGTCCCTAGAAAAGATCCTTTGGAAACAAGGAATCCTAAGTGCGCTCCTTCTACATCTTCTTGAAGGAATGCATGTCTTGGTGGTGATCGGGGTCCTTTAAACTTTACAGAATCCTTTATTGGAGAATATAAAGTCGACCTGATCCACTTAGACCTTTTGACAACATCATCCACCCACGCCATCGAAGATGGGTACTCTTCTGTATTACAGGGTAAGGTGAGTAAAAATTGTAATGTTCTTGGTGTTGATCCTCCTTCCGAGGAAGATGATCACACTTCTATTAAAGAGGTTAATGTTGGCAATCCTGTAGAGAAGCATAATCCCTATTGCCAGAATAATGCTCTCTATAGGGATCCTCCTCCTTTTTCTTCTATCTTCGTGCCTTCCTCTTCTTGTGAGAAGTCAAACCTTTCTCCACAAGAGAAAGGGTTGCTTCCTGCTCCTCGCCCTTTATCTAAGCATGAGTGTATTTTGTTGTGGCTTCTAAAAGCCTGCTTAATCACTCTTCCTTCTCCTACATGTAAGAAATTTCATAAGCATAAACATTCTTTTTGTGCATACCATCGAATGCTTGGTCATTCCACTAGTGGATGTAAAGCCTTGAAGGACAAAATACAACAACTTAGTGATTCAGGTGCCATCAAACTCCTGTTTGATTGATGTACCTGCCTCTGCTTTGCTTAACAAGGGATATCAAGGTTCACCTCTATCCTTTCCAAGGTATTTTCACATAGTTCTCCTCCCCTATATGTTGGGGGGAGTGGTAACTTGTTTCAGAGATGTGTGTCCTTCTTAAGGACCCCTCTCTTCGCTATGTATTTCAATTGAGGCGTCTCTTGAGTGGACCCCTTTTCTCTTTTGAAGGGTTCCCGAGGGACCTCTTTGAAAGCCTTTCTTTCAAATGAATTCTTTACATCTAGCTTGGGGGCAGCCTGACTAGATCTTACCTTTCAAACAATGTGTCCCTTGAGTGGACCCCTCTTCTTACGCCGGGTTCCTGAGGGAGCCCTTTGAAATTTTTTCAGTCTGCATGACCGACCACTTTAGACATGTTCTGCCTGCGGGTAGACATGTCGCCACTCTTAGATGTGTCCTATCTGCGGGTAGACATATCGACGTTTTAGACATGTTCTTCCTACGGGTAGACATGTCACCGCTCTTAGATGCGTTCTATCTGTGGGTAGATGTATTGACACTTTAGACATGTTCTATCTGCAGGTAGACATGTTGCTACTTTTAGATGCGTCCTATCTGCAGGTAGATGTATTGACGCTTTTCACATGTTCTATCTGTAGGTAGACATGTCACCGCTTCTCGACTCTATGGAGTCTGCTTCCTTGGAGTTTCCTTCATGTGAGAGTTCTTGAAGGATACCTTCCTTGTAGGTCTATGGGTTTGTAAGGTGCTTTCTCGACTTCTTCCATGTGAGAGATCTTGGGGGATGCCTCTTTGCAGTTCTGCGGGTCTGTAAGGTGCTTTCATACTTATTTGGTGATACGGGTTTCCTCCTTGAGTGGGGTTTTCTTTTATCACCTCTTTTGTGGTGTGGGTTCTACTCCTGAGCGGGTTTTGCTTTCACCACGTGCTTTTCAGTGATATAGGTTTCCTCCTTGAGCGGGGTTTTCTTTTATCACCTCTCTTGTGGTGCGGGTTCTACTCTTGAGCAGGTTTTTCTTTCACCACGCGCTTTGTTCATTTCTCTCTTCTTCCCTCTTGCATATACCGGATTGAAGATTTGCATCTTCTTCATCCTGAGTATATGCTCCTCTTTCTTCATCTCAAAATTCTTCTATGTATTGTTTGGGGACGACGCATAGTACTGAGATAGCCTTCTACATCGAGGTCTCTCTACTTTGCTGACTCAAACCCTTTAGATTTTCATCCTCTAACATTGTTGTCTGTTACAAGTTCTTCTTGTCTAATGCATATTTGCTTCCTTGACAGTTCAGGTATACATTTCTAACCTTAATCTTTCTTGATCTCCTTTCCCGAGCAATCATCAATATTCATGCTCGCTAAAGTGGGGGAAAAATGTATAAGAGCGAATTTGCACCCCATGTGCAAATCCCCTTTTTTCCTTTATCCACCTTAGAAAACCAAGTTCAGAGGCTTAATTCCACCTAAGCCCGCTGCTTGCATCACACTTGGTGCCTGTTTTGAGCGTCGATGGAGGCGTTTCTTTCAGGGACGCCCGCGTGATGCACAGATGTTTGCACGGTGCACTTACGTCCCTGACAGATTCTCGCGTCTGGAGCTTGCATAGGCATTACACTTCCCATTGGGGGTTGATTTGTAACGCCCTCCTTGACCAAACGACCTAAATATCACTATTTTCTTCCTCATTCCTTCATATTCAGTCCTTGAACTTGCATTTGGGGGTTGGAAGATCTCTTCACCACTTCTGGACTTCATACAAAAGCTTCACAATTTTCTCCAAACACTTTTACACTTCATAGCAGCAACATCAACACTCCACCACATCAGTAGAGCAAGTGTGGAACAAAACACCATTGCAGTAGAGGCTTGAGTTCCTCTCATTTTCTCCTCCATTAGCCTTGAGTGCTCTTGGTGGAGGTGGTAAGATTTCACTCCTCTCCTCTATTACTTGGTTGAGTAGCATAACATTGTTTTGTAGTGCTTTAAGTGCTCTTTACTTCATTTCTACTTTTCTCTATCTATCTGGCTATCCGTGGATGTGGGAACACCAAAACAAGGTCTGACTGAGGTAGGCCCCTATACAGCCCCAAAAATTTCTCTCTTCCTCTTGTGTGCAGGTTTTGAAGACATTCGTTTGGTGGAAGCTTCATCATCTGCACGGTTGTAAGTATTCTTTCCTTTCTTCTTATCTTTATTAGTTTTACTTCACTCTATTTCATTTCTATCACTTTATCACATTTTGTCCTGTTCGTACATTTTGTCAATTCTTAGTAGTCAATTTGCTAGCACTCATTTAGGCATTTTCTGTGACAAATTTGGTATTTGGTCTATACGAGATGCCAACGTGCCTCTGAGACACCAGCGCGCTGCGCTGTCATCCATTTTCTGTGCTAACGTCCTTTGGCCAAGAGCTTTTCAATTTGTCCAGAGAGCCTCTGTGACTTGCTCTTTCGGATTCTATAATTCTCATTGTTGGTCCATTGAGGTGGTATAGGGAAGTTCACCCCATGAGGATCTTTGAGTGAAGAGAACTCATGAGTAGTGAATCCCCCTATATCATAGTTAGTAGCTTCTTTTCCTATAAATAAGAGTTGGATGCTCCTTCTTAGAAGGTTGCGCGATCTAATGATGTAATTGCATTCTTATTTTTTAGCAATATAGTCACACTACTCTATTGTACTCATGTTTTCCAATGAATAGGATGAAGTTATAAGTCTATGCATCTGAGTTTACATTAGTTTTAGAGCATACTCATCCAAGGGGGACCACTTGGTGAGCATTCCATCCTTTAGTTTAGCTTAGATTAGTTATTAATTTTTGTTCAGTAATTAGTTAAGAATCTGACACTAACTGTTCTTGCAGCCACTAGAATTCGATTATGTGACTATTCCTGTAGCCACTAGAATTCCATTATGTGACTATTCCTACAACCAAAGCAGATATAGTAGTTTCCTGTTTGTTTGCCCATATTTTTGTTTCTATCATGCATTTTAGCTTAGCATAGTTGTTGGTTGATGTTCAACACTTATGTTATTTCTTTCTAAGGAATTTACCTTCAACATTTTGTTTTTCTTAGTTGTAGAGTGAATATGGCTACTTTGGATCCTTAGTGCACATACTATGCTGACCCATTTCAAGTTCACATCCCTGGGTTGACAAGTTAAATGCACCTTCATGATGATTGAAATGGCTATTCAATTTATATGTCCAATCTCTGAATCATAACTGCAAGGGCTTAGTTGTTAAATCATTGAAGAAGGCCAACATTTTTGGCACCCTTGTCGGGGATGGTGTCAAACTAGGGAGTTCTTTGGAGTCATTGATAGTTTTTCTTGCTGTAGTATTTTTGAAAGTTGTTCTTAGTGTAGACATGCAAAATTCACATTATGCATTCGATCAGATTCGGTCAAATTAGCTCTTACATTAGGCAAATTCATCACTTTCATCCATTCATTAAATAAGTTCATTTATCAAATAAATCTTAGCATTCAACCTTCACCTTCATCATCCATTTAATTAAATAAATCAGGAATCCATTTAAATCAAATCCTAAATCATTTTCCATCCTTTTCTGATTTAAATAAATCAATTATCAAAGTCCAAAATGTCAACTCACCTAATCAGCATTAAATCAGCATAATCTTCATCTAATCCTAATCTTCCCCAATCCCATCAAAATGAAGTTGACAACCTCATTTTTCTCTCAACATGACAAAGTCCAAGCAGGGGCATTTGTTGCTCTTCTTTCTTGTCCCCCTCTCAAATTTATTGCAAAATTTGAATTCAAATTTCCCCTCTTGGGCACTCTTCCCAAATCTTGCACATACATCAACCAATCACATGGTGACAAGTGTCCTTATCTCATTGGCAGAATCTTTAGTCCCACATTGGTCCCTCTTCAACACTTGGCATTTTGAAAATCTTTAAATAGCAGCTTCATCCTCAAGCAAATCCTTCAGAATCTCCACAATCTTGCAAGGTCACTCTCTTCAGTTGAGATTAGATCTTGTCCATCATCTCCATCATCCATTTGCATTTTCATCTTAAGCTTTGGTCAAGGATTGGGAAAGGGTCACTAGCACATGTGACACCAATCCAATATGGGATAGGTTTAATGTCATGTTTTTGTATTCTTTTATTTGGCTTCCCTTGTTTTATTTATAGCATGATTAACATGACTTATTATTCCATATGGATGTTGAAATGTTGTTGTATTTTAAACTAACCAAATGCAGATTTTGATGTCCACATAATGGCGCTAGAAGGAGGGCTCATCTCACTTGTTCAAAAAACTGACAGATTTAACCCATATTTTCTTAGTCTTTGTTCAAAAGCAGATTTTGGTCTTCACCGTTTATGAGAAAAGTTTTTAACCTTTGCTATAGATTTGTTTTATGCTCTAAAAGAAATCTGCCAATTAGATAATCTTCTTGTGCTTCTGCATTCCAAGTATGTTTTATTTGGTACAGTCAGTGCGGTAGCCCCTGCACCTCTCTTACATCTGTCAGATTTGTGATAAAATTGCATTGGCTCGCATCTAAAGAATCATTCTCAGAACAGAAAATAATTACATTCATATCAGATATCTTAATCAAGTTTGATTGTCAATGGCATAAAAGGGAGGTTGTAGGCGTTGCTATTTCTGGCATTAGATTTTTTTTTCTGTTTTTATCGCTTGTGCCTTACACGTTGTTCTTGGATCAAATTACACAGAGAGGTAAAATTGAATAAATAAGCACCCATGCCTTGCACTTTGCTTGATTGTAATTGTCTTCTGCTCGTACTTCCTTATCCACTGAGCTGAATGTTGCGGCTTAAAGCATTTCTGTAGCAAGTATTTCAGGCATTTGCTTCCTCGATGGATAACTGATGCCCGCTAGCTCAATATCATATTCGGCTTGTTTATCTCTATCTGCCACCAGAGCTTTGTGCCTTTCGCCCATTTTCGGGCCAGTGTTTCCAGCATTTGCTCCGTTTGGTGTATAACGTGTATCGGTGGCTGGGAAATCATGTTGTGCTTGTTGCTCTCTATCCAATGACATAAATCTTGTGCTATATCGCCGTTTTCTTGTTGATATTTTCAGTGTTTTTTCAATCGGGGAATAGCCTGTATCACCAGCCATAAACTTGTTATTCTGATCATAGCCCTCTATCTAATGACATTAAATTTGCGCCCTTTTGGCCTTTCCATGGTCGGTACATTCAGCATTTGTTCTATAAGTGTAGAACTTATCGGGCTAATCTCTTAAAAATCCTATATTGCATCCTATCATGCATCAATGATATACATATTGCACCTTTTTCCGCTCATAGGCCGCTATCTTAGCATTTTTCCCCCTTCCATCGCATAACTGCTCAAACTAAGCCTCAATTCCGTGGATTTAGGCTATTAGGAGGTTAAGATTGTGATATATTTTTATGGCACAAGATGATGTATGTGGCTTCGGCCGCGAATCATCCGCTGGAAGCAGTAAAGGTAAATGGACGAAAGGTCAAAGGACGGCTTAAAATTGTCAAATCCGAAAGACAACAATGTTAAGTGAAAGGAAATGACAAGCTACCGAAGATAATGAAACAACTTTTATACCCAATATACCTTTGATATTGCAGTCAATACGTGCTAACAAAAAACAATAGAATTTGTCTTTACACCTGCAAAGTACATTACTCTAAAAGTGTTCGAGTCTTTTTTTTTTTTTGTAGGTTGGGAGTATGTTGTTGCAGTCATTAGGTGTGGATTTTACGCCTACCAATCACATCAGATTGAAAACTTCTTGAAGGAGTGCAACTTCTGTTTTCACCTACTATTTATGTTGAATTAAAATCCTCTTGAGCCTTTAGTGAATCCCTTGTGGGCTGGTGCATATGGTGAGAGGGTCGATGTGAAATATCAGTCAAAGAGGAATGAAGGCGCATTAAGTGAATGTGATGAACAATCAAAGTCTTGGTGATCATAGCGCACTTCACGTATGAGAAATATTGAACATCACTTTCTATGAGTGACAATCAAATCAAGCAGCACCTTTAGAAGGTGCATTTAAAACTCAGCTTCCAAATTTTCAATTATTTGTCAGTTGAAATAACTGGCAGCCACTTGCAGAAAACTGAGTACCATGGGCTTAAATTAAAAATGATATATTATGATCTTCTTATTTGTTGCATAAATAGAAATTATTTGTTGCATAAATAGAAATCATTTATTTTATTTTATGTTAAGGTCCACTTTTCTTTTTAAATGCTTGCCTAATCATTCAGGTGGATTTCAATCATTGTTGGATATGTTAGTAGTTAAGCATGTGACATTGATTCAAACAACTTTTAGAGAAGTATCAATGCATGATTTATAATTTCTTTTTCTTCAAGGAAAAGGACCTTTTACATTAAATGCATTTATTTTATTTGAAAATGTATTCATCATAAATCTCATTTCTAATATCTTACTTTGTGGTGCTTGTAGGTAAGGTTGGCATCGAAATCAAGCTTTGGAATCAAGTGAAAACAAAACAAGATTGGAGTTGAAAAAGGAATGGAGCACTAAACTTAAAACCAACAAAGCATTTTTAAATGCTTAAGACTTTCGTTTTA